>VDFB02381854.1:0-66980 GCA_007258455.2 Sequoia sempervirens | reverse complement strand
CAAAATTCATTTGCTTTTGGCTTTGAAAAAATACCAAATGAGATGTTATGAACGTGAAAATTGGCATGGAGGTATATTTACATGGGAAGAGTATGGAACACCAATTAGTTCATTATGAAAATTTTCCAGTTGATAATTATTGTTCTCCAAAGTTGACCCTTTTGACAGTTTTAACACTGTGTAAACAACAGACCTTCCCAGAACCCTTCAACTTGGCCTTTTGAAACACTGTCAAAACCAATCATATGAAGTTGAAAAAAGGTGTTCACACTCACATATGGAAAATAAACATGATTGCAAAGTGATTTTTCCTAAGACTGAACGAAAGTCTTCAAGTTGTGATTTTTCAAAGTAGGTCCTTGAGGCAGATTTTACACTTGTATTTCTAAGTTCAAAAATTAACTTTTTCATAATGGGAGCCCTAAATTTTTCCAAAATTTTCATGAAATTTTAGGCTCCAATAGTGGCTCTGTTTGGGGATGTATGCCCCTTGTGGGCATAGAAAGAATCCAGGTCTCTAGGAGAGCAGAATGAATGCCTTGTCCATTGGGAAAAAATATCAAATTTCATCTCTATTTTGAATTGGTATGATTTGAAAAATCACACCACAACAGATGGCTCAAGGCCACCAAAAAAATGAAAAGAATCTTTTTTCCTCTTTCATACACTTGGTTTTTATCACACTAGACTGGAACCAATCTGAAGATATTGTTAAAATCTGCTTGATTGATTCTGTTCATATCTTTCATTGACTTATTGTGCTTAATGTTGCTAGTGCGTTCTATGTTATTATGCATATAAGAATCATACATAATTTGAAAAATCTCATAATCATGTGACAATCTAGACCCCTTTTCTATGTGATATTTTATTTGGTCATGCTTGATGCCATTCACCAAATGAGGGATCTTCACTTGAACTAGAAAATAGAGCAAATCACATTGCATTTGACATCTAAAATCATCAGTGTTGGTAGTATCAATACCCCTTTTAACATCATACGTAGCTTTCACACAAAGTTGCAATTTTGAAGCTTTATCAAAGTCAAAAATTTATAGATTAAACACATTGGAATCATCAATACCCCAAGACTTAACAAAAGTATGCATTTTTGGAGCATTGCTACAATGAAATGCATGACCACTAGCTGTTTCTGTTTTGTCAAAATATGACTATGAATATACTATTTCACACTTATCATGAAGTTCACCATTATTGTCACACAAAGTACCTTCCCTGTCAAAAAAAATGTATGTTGGGCATGAAAATTCAACATCATTCTTATGTGCATATTTTTGATATTCTATAGTTAGAAAATTTAAAATTTTCTCACTGTTGAGTGAACACACTTCTTCTTCCATGTATTCCATTGCTTCTTCCTCTTGATCTCCATAAGGGCTGCAAGAATCCTTTTGTTAAAAATAAAAATCCATAGGATTGTCCCTTTTAACATCTGGAATTTCAGTGAGTTCATCACAACACACACTGCTTATATCATTTGGGATTGAACAATAAAAAGTACAATTAAAATATAATATGGAAGGGAGACCCTCTATACTTTCATCTTCATCATTCAAATTTTCATAACAACTATTTTCACTTGTATACCCATCTTCTATGAACTGATCATAGTCATTTTCCTCTTAATCGTGGTAGGGAATGTTGTCCTCTTTTGTTTTAGCTTCTAGTTCATTGTTGTCAAAGCTATGAGAATGCATAAATGGTCTTGCTTCCATTGTTTGACCTTGAAATGTACTCAAATTACTATGTATACCACTGTCTGATGTGCATGCTTCTTCTTCATCAAATATGTCATCATAGTATCCAACTGTTAATTGGTGTGTCATTTGTTCACTATCAAATATGCTTTCTTCTTCACTTCCCTCATTGTTGATATATTCCTCTAACATGGTGTCCTCAACAACATCTTCCATATTGAAATCTTGATCCAAGGTGTGCGATTGGTCTTCAACAATTTCATCTTCATTCAAATCTGAAATATCATCATTGAGAATTTCACTTGCACATGTTTCTTCTATTGGCTGTATTGTTTGATCCATTTCTCCATATTTATCCATACCATTCTTCGTGTTATCAGATTTAGCATTAATAGCACGCTCATGCCTGATTATCCATTACCACAACTCCCCAAGAGTAGATGGCTTCGATGACTCAGACCAATGAACTAAATCAAGGTCATAGATTGATAGGGTAGGGTTGGATGGAACACTCATTGTTCCATGCTCTGGGTCTCACCTTGGAAAACCCTTTTGGTGTCTTTCTCCACCTCCTTAACCTATAGGTCCTAATGCTTGTTAGGCACCCCTGGTTCTCCTGGCCAACCCTACTATCATCTCCATTTCCCTAACCAAGCCAATCTTGGTGCTCTCTCTACCCTTCACTCTTTAGCCCTTAATCTTCCTAAAGGCTAACTAAAACTCCAAGCTTCACTAACTTGATGCAGGGGTGTGTGATGTCTTCCATGGCTTCAAAACCATCTCTCTAGGGTTCCTGATCATCCACCAATCACCAATTCTCCATCGCTCACACCAAACCCTATTCTAGGGTTTAAGAAAGGCTACTAGCCCTTGAGCCCCTATTAGGCCTCCTAACCCGAGAAAAATGGAATTCACTCCAAAACCCTCCAAAATACCTGTGTTCTTTTCTTGGGATTCATGGTACCCTTGCCCACACCTTGAATATTTTTTGGGGTTTGGAGCCTCCATTGTCCGTACACAAGCGTAACCCACACTTTGCAAGATTTAGGGCTTTCTAGGCCATTTTCTGTCCATTCAGTGAACAGTCAGCTTACTTTAGTCACCAAATGGATTGGTGAGATCTCTTGCTTCCTGCCAAGCCTTTGTAAGACCTCTTGCAGCCACCACACACCTTGGTTTTCTAGGGAATAGACACCCCTGCAACGTTAGTGTTTGTTTTTCACTGTCTTTCCTAACCGGGCACAGTCAAGCTCGCCTAGGAGAAGACTCTTCCCATGACACTTTTCCTCCTACAGACTCCTAAACCTAATTTATTTACAGGCATGGAGCTTAGCCTCATTCCCCACAGACTATACATCAGGTATAGTGGAAAATAGATGTCTAAGACTCCATGATTAACAGGTTGCCGGACTGATCAACAATGGAAAGAAATGAAGCTAACTGAGAACAAAGCAAGAAAATGATGAAACAACCTAACTAATGACCACACAAAGCTTGAAAAACAATTATTACATGTGCCACACACTGTTCAGTGCCTGGAAACCTCCATTAACACTCTAAAAGAACTAAAAACCAGAAAATTACAAGAATTTCATTATTTTTCCATATGAACAGTAAACTAAAAAAGATACAAAGCTTTTCCAACCACCATTCCAGGTTGAGGGCCACCTTAAATAAGGCTCCTCAATTAGTTATCTCCTTTTGATTAGACTTATTCAAGACCTAATGGCAAAAATATAAAATCCACTGTGTTTTTCAAACTTTTGCCAACTTTTGAAAACTCAGCAAGATGAGCTTCTAAACTTGTTCATCACTTCACAACTTCTCTCCTAGAAATCAAAAACACCTCTAAGCTATCTTCTCAATGGTCAACATGACCTTATAAAAACAAAACAAAATTGTCCTTCTAGATTTCCTATTTACCTAATGAAACTGCCTGTTGTTCCTTAGGTGCTCCTGCACCATAGACTCTCATGAATTGCTCAATGAGTATGGGATCATCGGGTAGAAGATTAAAAGGTATTTTCAAATGGATTTTCAACATTCTATCAAGGAGCGTACAAATTCTCTTTTATGTATTCTTATGCCAAAAAATGCATCTAAGAGATCTCAAACTCTTTCTTGAATATGTGCATACTCATCATCTTTTTCCTTAAAATAATGAAATAATTTATTTGCAAGTTCATCCCATGAAGCTATGGAATGTGCAGATAAGATGGAAAACCAATATTCAGCCATATCCTCTAATGTTCTCACAAAGATTCTCATGATAACATCCTCTTCAGTGATTTGATAATTCGTCATTAAGTCAATGAATTGTTGTAAGTGCACGCCTACTAATTCATATCCCTTAAACTTTGGAAAAAACCATTTTTACATCTAGAGGGACGAGATGTGGGTAACCTTGAATATTATCAAAGTTGAATGGTCCATAAAGGTCTGAGACATGTACATGTTTCTTTGTGGACATGGTTGAAATTTCTAACTATTTTGATGAGGGGCTTGATATTGATAATGCTAGGCAAGTTGGTTGTATTCAGGAGGGACATGATAATCATTTGTGTGATTTGAGGCTTGTGGTGTAAAAGTGCTTTGTTATGAATGATATGCATTACCTCCATTGTATAGATTTCTAGTTATATTGTGAGGCACTTGTGGGGTCCAAGGTCTACTTGTATCCACGTACTCAACTTGATTCTAGAGATTGGTACATGTGATCTAAGTGAAGCAAGTTGGGCTAACTCTTGAAGTAAAGTTCCCAAGCCTTCTTTCTTGTTCTGACATTTATTTTGACAAGAAAATGGTGTTGTTACAAGATTTCTTCATATTTTTCATTTAGTTTTTAACAAAATCGCCACCCACTTTTTCAAAAGTGGGAAAATGAAATGGATTTTGATGTTGTTCTTGGTTTACCCCAATGGAATCAATTATGAAGCTAGGTGAATGAAAATGTGAATTATTTATGACTCTATAACAACAATGATCTGGATTCAATATTGATTCATCCCCAGTAGAGTCACCAATCTGTTAGGTCTCAAAAATGCAGATTTGAACCTTAAGAGGGTGTTAGTCTCTTAATACATTTTGGCTAACGAAAGAGGCGAATATGGTTGAACACCTCTTGCTCTTTAGGCTTTGCTAGACCTAGGTCGGTGTACCTGAATGATAAGGTAGATTTAAAAAGTCTAAAATGGTTGCTAACTTGGGAAATCTACTCACAATGGCACGCAGGTGTGAAGTAGATGCAAGGTTAATGACTAGTTCCTACTGTAGATGTTTAGAGAATAAAGTGCATAAGTAGAGTTTGTATAAAATTGTATAAACTGTGATTAGTGCCTAAAACTATTGGGTGAATGGAGTCATGAGATGGATGATGATGATGGAGACATATGTGTAGGATATGTGGGTCTCCTTTGTAGCTTAACTCTAACTTGCTAGGCACTTGGAATGTTTAGACCTTGTACAAATGTGTAGGTCTATAAGCTACTGTACTCTTCTTTAATAATCCCAATGATATTCTCCTAAATTACTATGATCTCTTGAAAGGATTTTTAATTCTAAACTCAAGGGAAACCAATCAGGATAACTAATTTAAGAGGATTTTAATCCCTGGCAGGAACCAAATAAACTAAATTATCTGAAAGGAGTTTTAATTCACCTTAGCTAGATCCTAGTCAATAAAACCACACAACAACAACAAATGTGTTTTGAAAAATTGTGTAAATTTGAATAACTTAGAAGAACCACTTTGGAGAAAACACAATAAAATATAAGCATTAAAATCGACACAATAGTTGAACACTGAAAGTAGATTACCAATTAAGAACAATCTTATCCATTATTGCTTCAAAAGATGTACATTATTAGCAAAAGTTTTTTTTTTTGAAATTTAGAAATGGATGGATGGTATAGGATATGCAAAATCTACTCCTACTGATGGAAGTGAGAATGTAGATCCTAAATCTAATGATCTGATGATCCCAATATCGGGCCTTGGTTTCCCTTTTTATAGAATGCTTCGGTCTCATTCACAAAGAGTCACGTCAACTGAAAATTGAATAATTCACCTTGACTAATCTTAACACAAAGACTTGATTAACTTTAACACAATAACTAATTGGTAGATGCATCATAGCCGCAAAGCTTTTTTCATCCTTAAACCATGTGATGAACAGATTGATCCTTGATATTTGTTCGATATATCCTTTTTCTACATTCTTTAGTTGTAAACTGGTAAAAAATCACTTCATCGTGTTGAGGAACTAATTGTTTTGCTCGAGATGTCATTTCTTTCTTCAAAATGTCTTTGACAATCGCCTTTTAGGACCTTCTCTCTTTGATCTCGTAGAGTCTCATCGACGACTGCACCTAAAGCCTTTGCTCGCTCTGCATTTACCTAACATTGGGATGTCAAAGAGACCGAAGAGCATCTCCTATCAGTGAGCCTATGTCTCATAGACAAGCCCGAGCTCCACGTTTCAATGGTGTTTCATTAAATTGACCTTTTTGTGACTCTACAATGTCAAAGAGACATGTTATAATCTCCCTTTGACACCCCTTTGTCTCATAGACAATGCTTTGTTCATAATTGTGCTACACTGTACTGGTTTAGGGTTTCTTGCTGAGCTTTGGTGGGGATGTGAAAATGTTGAGGTTACTTGCTCCATCTGCGAAGCATGGGACTATTTGTTTTTCCAACACTTCTCTCACATAATAGATGACAGATCACCAGATTCAGATCATTTCTCTTGTTTACTGCATGAGGACGTGTTTTCTGGCCAATAATTGGGTACGAATTTTGCGATACCCAATTGTAATGTAGCATTGCGAAAGAAACCTAATGAGGAGATCATATAAGAGGCATTGTTGTAGTACGTAGAAAACTATGCTCCAATGTTGTTGGGCTTGGAAAATATTTTGAGGGGTCCCCAAATGTAACATCAAGAAGCACAGGTCCAACTACATCCATAGCTGAATGCAAAGCCTGTTGCAGCCACTCAACCTTTCACAAGGCGATCTATTTATAATCCCTTCAAGTATTCTACTCTTACACATAGAATATGACGAATGGTGTCGTGAATGGTAGTACAAGAATATGCTTCAGCCGGGTTAGATGTTTATCCAACCTATCACCAATACAGGCATGCATACTTGATAGAACTTCTTCGACATTGTCTCCCAGTGTTCATGCTTAGACTTATATTTCCAACATTCATGATCAATGTATCTTCTCCTTTTGTAATAACTTCTCTATAGATATCTGAATTAGACACAGTGAAAACATAACGTTCTCCACTGTGGACTCAAATCCCTTGAAATGAGCCAGTGGTTGATGCCTGCAAGTAACTTTGTATCAAATATATTCAAACTATAAACAACGCCTTTTACTTCTTAGTACCAAGTTAGGTTTTCTCATTCTTAACAGTCAAAGCAAGAATTTGGTCCTTGTTAGGTTCAGTCTCTTTGGCATAACACGTGTTGTCCCAATATAATAAATAGTGCTATCATGGAATATCCATTTTCAAGTTGATCAAATTGATCATTGAATAGGCACAAAAAGTGTAATTTCATCTCGTCCAAATATGAACTTGAACCTATTTGAGTAAAGAGTGTATGAGACTCATGTGTTCCAAGTCTTCTCCATATCAACCCTCGCTTGAATATCTCGTTTGTAGAGGATTGTTGCTATATTGAGGAATTTTGAGCATGCAAGTGGTACTGGCATAATCCATATTTCAAGTGAGCTTACTATTATGAAGGGTCATGGAATATGTATTTTCTTGAAAACTGTGTATGACTGATAATTAGAATCTCCTACTTAGAATCAGTGATGATGTGTCTCCTCAATATTCTTCCCAAAAAATCCATTACATGTGTAGTCACTATGAGCTACATGAGATGTCATCCCTTTGAGTAAATATGTAAAGTAACTCATATACCCATCTATATTATACACATTTTTAATATATGTCAACCATGGTAGTTATAAATTTGTTTCAATGTGAGTTGGATTTGGTCCCATATTTTGCATACAAACGCAAGGGTTTCAATGACATTTTGCATATTGATTTATGATAGCCAATCAATATAATGGATTGTGAAATCATGTATGAAAGTCAATAATCATGAAAAGGGAGCTTATTATGGGCTATACAATCTTAAAAATACTAGTGATCTTAAAGTATAGTGTGTCAAGATATAAGGACAACAAATGTGCAAGCTAGATGACCAAGGGTAGTCTTCAAATTGTGGACAATGCTTATGTAAGGTAGTATCTTTTTTCAGTCATTAAGACAAATGCGTACATAATGGAAATAGTTTTGCAAAGTGGTAATGAAATAGAAAGTGGACATAAAGATTTGGTGATGAACAATTCTTGATAGTTTATAAGGGATTTTATTGTCTTAACAATCACAATGGGGCCAAAGGATAGTGATTTAATACTAGCATATCACAAAAGAAAGAGTGACATTGAATGTAAGTCTATAGTGAATATGAAGTATTACAGAGTTATGTGAAGATAATGCTAAGTCGAAACATATCCAAGGATTGTAAGGACAGTCCTATGCATAGGCATTCATGACTATATTTGGCAGAGGTTGAATATGCATGATAAGTCATACAAGGTCACATATATTAGAGGTTGGCAATCAAGACTCTGTGTTTTCTCTGATGAACTAAGCATCAACAAAAAAACCTCAAAAATTAGGTAAATTGAAAAAATGCATCCTAAACTTGTACTGGTGCAGTCATCATAATTTTCCTTTTTGACTTTTGTCACCGTGACAAAATGAGTCGGGTAGCCTCCAAAATCGATGAGAAAAACTGATCAAAACTTCTCCTTGAGCTGTAAAAATGCACCAAAATGTTGAGTTACGATAGGAGGGTATGGTTTTCCAATGAATTGGCTTGAGTTCATTGAGATTGCAAATTGTTAATGCTCAAATTTTCTTACTTAGTCATTTATGAAAAACTGCACTTGTCAAACTCAACTGAAACTCTCCAACTTGCCTTCTTGAAAAAATACCAAATCTGATTTTGGGAAGCTACAACTTTGGATAGTAGTTCATTTAGGTCAAATGAACATGTTCATAAAAGGTTTTTCCATAATTCCTCTTCCTCTACAAAATATCAAGCACGAAAGTTGACCTTTGTGAGAATTTTCTAGAAATGCCAGTGTCAAAACTGTGCAAAATTCATTTGGTTTTGGCTTTGTAAAAATACCAAATGAGATGTTGTGAACCTGAAAATTGGAATGGAGGTATATTTACATGGGAAGAGTATGGAACACCAATTATTTCATTATGAAAATCTTCCAGTTGATAATTATTTTTCTCCAAAGTTGACCTTTTTTGCAGTTTTAACACTGTGTAAATAGCAAACCTTCCTAGAACCCTTCAACTTGGCCTTTTGAAACCCTATCAAAACCAATCATATGAAGCTGAAAATAGGTGTACACACTTACATATGGAAAATAAACATGATTTCAAAGTGATTTGTCCTGAGATTGAACGAACTTCAAGTTGTGATTTTTCAAAGTAGGTCCCCGAGGCAAATTTTACACTTTTATTTATGAGTTCTAAAATCAACTTTTTCATTATGGGAGCCCTAAATCTTTCCAAAATTTGCATTTAATTTTAGGCTCCAACACAAGATTCATTCCTTCACTCATGAAATGAAGCTTTCTAAGCTATTGATAACATACAATGAAATCCTATGAAATAAAAAATGAATTAAAAAAAAAAGGTTACCATCCAATGTCGTAGTGTGTTTGCGAAGATGTGTTGGGTTGTTCATATCAATGCAAAGCCTCTATTGTTGCATGCGAGAGCTTTGAAGAGTGTGCATGTATTTTATTGAAGATGTTCATTGAAGCTTTGTCAATGTCAATTTGGCATCACTTCGTTGCATAAACTATATTGATTCTCCAATCCATTTTTGTGAGGAAAGAGGTTTATTATATAGAATTTGTGATTTGAAATGGATGATCAGGATCGTGTAGTAAAATATCTTGATCGACGGTCGAAAGATGCTGAGAGGATTTAGATGGGCATAATTTGTGCAAATTGATTACATAATTAGTGTGATTAAGTAAATAGATTGATGAATCATGAAATAAATTGGTCAGTCAGGAAATAGATTGATCTATCAGGAAATAGATCAATCAGTCAAGAAATAGATTGAGCAATTAGTGATTCATAATTTGCTTAATCAGGAAAGTGGTTGAGAATGATTAATTAATTTATTTAATTAATTAATTCTTTTTAGCCCATTGAACGTGTAAGTCAAGTTTGACTTTTGCAAAAAAAATTGCATTAGTTTGATTTGATTTTTGATGATGTTATGGAATAGTTTATTCAATTATTTAAATTTGGAGGGAAAGTGACATAATTAAATTATTATGTTTTAATAATTTAATCAACTTAGGGCAATAAAATGAATTAGTGACATAATTAAATAATTAAAATTATTTAATTAATCGGGATGAATAACGTTAGATTAGGAATTTATTAAATAAATAAAATTCATTTAATTGGTCGAAATTTATGAAAAAGTGAATTAATTAAATAATATCGTATTATTCAATTAATAGTAGAAATTAGAGTTTTAGGACTTTATTAAATAAGTGAAATTTATTTAATTTGTCGAAAATGATGAAAAAGTGAATTAATTAAATAATGTTGTATTATTCAATTAATAGGTGAAATTAGGGTTTTTTATGCTTTTGATGTGAAATGCAGTGATATTCGATGATAATGATGATGATGTGAAAATTTCATTTAAGGTGTATGATAAGTGTTAGATCAATTTTACATGTCTACACCACTATACAAAACGGTTAAAGGGATTACAGACTGCCAAGGCATGGTTGATCTAGTGGAGAAGAAAATAAAGGAGTTACTCCATGAATTCAATGAGATTGATCTTGACCCTTTTCCAAGCAATCTAGACAATAGTGGAGTAAAAACTTATGAACATTGGAGGTCTCAAATGGATATTTTTGTTGCTACAAAGTCCCTTATAATTTGTGAAGGTAGATCAATTGATATGCATTTATTGAAAAGTAGAATGGATAAAATATTGGTTCACCAATAAGTTTTTGGAAGACTTTGATAAAGAGGCAAAATGGGTTGTGAAAAGGTATGGATCTATAATGAAAAAAAATGTATCCCTCTAGATTTTTGCATTTGATTAGGCCCTCCTTATCAAATTGAGCTTGATGTGGCCTTGATTGAGTGTTGTAATGTGTTTAACACATTAACATTAGGTCTTGGGCTCTTGTAAACTAAGTGGACTTAACTATGTATTATTTAGGGTGTTGTAAAGTGTTGTATTACACTTTCACACTAATCTAGGGTTTTTATTATTAATTGGGCTTCTTTATGCCTTATTTGGCCTTATTTTGTATCCACAAGTCTTAATTAATGCATCTTTCCAAGATTAATCCTAACATAAACCAACATCCAATCATGATTAATGTGTTTTTGGATTGTATGGCCTAGATTTAGTGATCTAGGGCTCATATGCCACCTTGGGTGTATGGGTCCCACCTATGTTTTGGGGCCCCAATCTGGATTTCACATGAATCTAAGCATTTCTTAAAAAATGTCTCCCATAGCCTAGCCTAATGGTACTCATATGCCACTTTTGGCATATGAGTCTCATGTGGCTTTAATTCAAATTAAATTCAAATTCTCAATGAGATTTTATTCTCCTAGTTTTGATGTTGGCTTGTAGTGTTGTAATTTCGAGAAATTTGGCATAAACAAGTATAAATACAAGGTTATTTCTTTCATTTTTCTCCTAGCAAGTTGAATAAGCATCCTTATAGAAAATTTGAGTTCACAAGAGCATTCAAAAGTTTACAAGAGCATTCAAGAGTCTTCAAGAGCTGATTATCAAGCATTTTGGAGCATTATTCAAGTATCAAGCATCATGTCAAAGTCATCATGCATCATGTTTGTGTTTGAGGTAACAATTGTGATGCAGGGTTTTCATGATTCACGAAATTATTCAATTAAAAATATATTACATTCAAGCAAGAGTCAAGATCTACATCCATTGGAGCCACTTCATACATGTTTGTAGAACTTTTTTTTTAGGGTTTGATGAGTTGAACATATCATTTTTTTCATTCATCATTTCTCCTTTCTATTTGATTTCATTACAATGTTTGATTACCAAAACAGGGTTTGACCAAGGAAAATCCCTTTCCACTAACAAAACAACAATTTTCCCTCTCTTTAGTGTGTGATTTGCAGATATAGGTTGAAGATCCTCTAAGGAGAAAAATTGGAGAAAATTTGTCAAGTGTGCAAAGTTATTATAGTCACCTTGTTTATAAGACCATTGAAGGACACCTATATAGAAAAATTTAGCAGCTCAGATCTGAAAACCTAGTTGAGAAGATAGAGTAGAGATTGAAGAGCAGATTTAGATCTTGATACTCCAAAAAATCCAAGTAGGACTGATACACCACTTCTAGCATATAAGTCCCAATTAGTCAAGTTCATAGTTTTCAAGAGTTTTAGACTTATCACTACCAGATTTTTGTTCCGGCCCAGAAACCCTAATCTGGGACTAAATCACCCAGCCTAGTGTATGAGTCCGAATGTGCATTAAATTTAACATTTTCAACATTTCAGGCCTTCATTCAAGCTGCTATAGGTTTCTAGGTGCACCTCTTTGGTTTCCCAGTCTTCTATTCTATTTTGCATTAATTTCTAGGTCATTTATTGTAATATTGCATATCATTAAGTTTCATAATTAGGTTTTGCATGTTACTATTCTTTCCAAGCCCTAGCTTGGTGGTGAAACCCCTTTTAGTCTCTAATCAAACCCTAGGACAACCTTATTGCAAGATCTCTCTCCTTCACTTCATCCTTGGATTGAGATCTCTAATGTTTCCTTGAATGTAATATTAGTTAAATAGGACCCTACCCCTTCTGCTCCATCTCCTAAAATTTCCAGGGCACCCTATTTCCACCATTACATTTTGGTGAACCTGATGTGAAACCTATCAAAATAATAGCAAAATAAAAATGCATAGAAAAAACATCACTTAGAAAAATGCCTCAACCTATGACTGAGCCCACCATCCTTGATGAGACCATGATAGAACCTAAAGATATCCAAAACAACCAAGACTAACCTAAGACATATCCTTTGCCTATCTCCTATAAAATACCAAGAGACAACAAAAACAATCTTGTCAGCTCCTAAGATAATTTTTTTTTACAAAGCTAAAGAGAAAGTGGTTGAATAACCTTCCATGGTTCCTTTTGTTCCTCCCCTTAGGGAAGAAAGGATACCTATGGTTGATAAGCCAACTCCTACACAAACACAACTTGAAAGTCATACTAAAATAAATAGAAATGTTAGAGAGCATAGGCGTAGACATCGTGCTCTTTCTCGAAGATTAAATGAAGAAACAAATAACTTAGAAAATCAAAATCCAAATATGATTGAATCAATACATGATGAGTCTCCCTCGCTACAACAAAAAGATTCTATACTACAACTGCAATAGGAGCTAAACCCTTCTCTAGACATTATCATTTGACTTCCCATTGTGATTAACTTGGATGATGATGATGAGGTTGCTAAAATTGATAAAGAAGTGCATAATGAATTGAACATATTGTTTTCCTCTTTTATGAGCTTAAACGAAAATTATCCTAAGAAGAGTGTTGAACTTGGTAATGACCCTAGTTTGGCAGTTGCTCTTGTCCCTTTGGCTATTTTTCTGCCTTTCATATATGATGAGCACAATTGGGATGCAAACAACCTGCTAATAGGTTGACTCAAATGTGCCTTAATAGTCTTTTTCATTGTTTATTTTTCTTTTGTGTGATTGAATGTGCATAATGTGATCCCACATAACGTTCTGTTTGATGTACTTTTCTCTCTTTGTGTCATTCCTCTATTCTTATGTACATTCTTGTCTATTTCGTAAATCTTTTACCTTTTCCTTTTATCTTTGTCTTGTGTTTTAATTTTGGGGATGACACAAGGTGTCAAGATATTCATGTCTCTTTCATGTTGACCCAAAAGTTTTTCCTTTATCTTTTTCATTTGTCTTGCATTTTATTTTTATGGATGATGCAAGGTGTGGAGACACTCATGTCTCTTCCATGTTGAACTAAAAGGTTTTTCTTTGTTTTCCCTCTCTTTGTGTCATTATTCATATTCCATGAGTATTTGGGGAATGATGATATTTTTGAGCTCTCTAAAAACATTGTAGAAAGAACATATTGACCCCAAATCAATGGATCCCTCATGTGATCTTGAAGTTTTGGGGGTAACCCCTCTTTCCCTCTTTCATGACACAACTTTTTTTTGGAAACATATGACTTGGCATAGGGCTTTCCAAATAGGATCTCATGTCCTCTTTATTGTTAGAATTTATCATTTTCTACTTTAAAATTATTGCTCACAACATTTAGCAATTTCTTTAAAGTGGGGGCATACATTGGCATTATTCTTTTGTATTTAATCTTTCATTGTGTAGTATTATTACTTCATGTGATGCGTCTTTCTCTTTGTGATGACATTGGGTGTGATGTAACTCAAGAGCATGATCTCTCTTAGCATATTATATTCCTCTTAGTGGCTTGATACGACACACTACATTCCCTAAGTTGTGAATCTTCTATTCTTCGATTGGTCCTCTCTTGGAGACATTAGGCACAATGATCCCTAAGCTAAGACCTTACATGAACTAAGAAAAATTCCTTTGGACATACCTTATACTATTTTTCATTTGTAATTTTAGTTATATGACCACCTTGCATAACACACTTTGCGTGTTTGTGGATCAATCTTGTTTGTTCATGAGTTTCAAGCATACAAATTTTTGCTTGCCTCATGAAGCTTGAAGTTCATTGTTGTGTGGTGCCTTATCAAAGTTATCAAGAGGTATAACTTTGGCCTAGTTGTATAGGAAGACAAACTGAGGCATGAATTTCCCACAGCCACTTGCTTATTTGTGTGAGCACATACTGGCCACATGCGTATGTGTCTCACCTTTTTGGATACTCACCCAACAGACAGACTGAAGTTCCATTTCCTTAGATTGAGCATGCATTTCTAGACAAACAACCTAGATCTGACCCACATCACGATGGATAGATAGTCAAAGCTTGATCCACCCCTTTTGTTCTATTTTTATTTTCTCTTTGTCTTTGGTAGTATGCTTGTGCCTTGTTGTTGCTCCTTATATCATTTTACATGTGTGTTCTATTGTGCTTATGTTGGTTCACTATAGGATCTTGATCTTGGGGGCTTGATCACCCCTCTTGATCATCATAATTCTATCTTACTGGCATTGGTACACGGGGACCCCTCTTGATACGAGTTTGTCTACTTTAGTGTGAGTTTGAAGAACGTTCCTTTGCTCACTAAAGTGGGGGCTAGATGTAATGATGAAAAATGTATCCCTCTACATTTTTGCATTTGTCTGGGCCCTCATCAAATTGAGCTTTATGTGGCCTTGATTTAGTGTTGTAATGTGTTTAACACATTCACATTAGGTCTTGGGCCCTTGTAAACTAAGTGGGCCTAAATGTGCCTTTTTTAGGGTGTTGTAAAGTGTTGTATTACACTTTCACACTAATTTAAGGTTTTCATTATTAATTGGGCTTCTTTATGCCTTTTTAGCCTTATTTTGCATCCACAAGCCTTAATTAATGTATCTTTCCAAGATTAATCCTGACATAAACCAACATCCAATCATGATTCAAGTGTTTTTGGATTGTATGGCCCATATTTAGTGATCTAGGACTCATACGCCACCTTAGGCGTATGGGTCCCACCTAAGTTTCGATGCCCCAATTTGGATTTCATATGATTCTGAGAATTTCTTGAAAAATGTGTCCCATAGCGTAGCCTAATGGGACTCATATGCCACTTCTAGTGTATGAGTCCCATGTGGCTTTAAATCAAATTAAATTTAAATTCTTGGTGGGATTTTATTCTCCTAGATCTCATGTCAGCTTGTAGTGTTGTAATTTTAGGAAATTTGGCATAAACAAGTATAAATACAATATTATTTCATTCATTTTTCTCCTAGCAAGTTGAATAAGCATCCTTATAGAAAATTTAAGTTTGCAAGATAATTCAAGAGTCTTCAAGAGCTGATTATCAATCATTTTGGAGCATTATTCAAGTATCAAGCATCATGTCAAAAAAAGCATGCATCATGTTTGTGTTTGAGCTAACAATTTTGATGTAGGGTTTTCATGATTCAAGCAAGAACTCAACTCAAGATCTACATCCATTGGAGCCACTTCATACATATTTGTAGCAGTTTGTTTCTAGGGTTTGGTGAGTTGCAACATATCATTTTCTTCATTCATCATTCCTCCTTTCCATTTGATTTCATTACAAGGTTTGATTACCAAAATGGGGTTTGACCAAGGTAAACCCCTTTCCACTAGTAAAAAAACATTTTTCCATCTTTAATGTGTGATTTCCAGATCTAGGTTGAAGATCCTCTAAGGAGCAAGATTGGAGAAAAGTTTTCAAGTGTGCAAAGTTGTTAAAGTAGTCACCTTGTTTACAAGACCATTGGAGGACACCTAGAGAGAAGAATTTAGCAATTTAGATCTAGAAACCATGTTGAGAGGATAGAGAAGATTCAAATTTTGATCCTCCAAAAAATTCAAGCAGGATTGATACACCACTTCTGGTGTATGAGTCCTAGTACAGTCAATTTCACAGTTTTCAACTGTTTGAGACCTATCACTGCTAGATTTTTGTTCCTACCCAAAAACCATAATCTAGGACTAAATCGCCTAGTCTGGTGTATGAGTCCCAGTGTGTATTAAATTTAACATTTTTAGCATTTTAGGCCTTCATTCAAGCAACTACAAGTTTCTAGGTGCACCTCTCTGATTTCCTAGTCTTCTATTATATTTTGCATTCATTTATAGGTCATTTATTGTAATCTTAAATATCATTAAGTTTCATAATTAGGTTTTGCATGTTACTAGTTTTTCCAAGCCCTAGCTTGGTGGTGAACCCCATTTTTATCTCTAACCAAACCCTAGGATAGCCTTATTACAAGATCTCTTTCCTTTACTTCATCCTTGGATTGAGATCTCTAAGGTTTCCTTGAATGTAATAGTAGTAAAATAGGACCCTACCCCTTGTGCTCCATCTCCTAAAAGTTGGGGCGCCCTATTTACACCATTACAGGTTTATATAGGAACAAATTAGATAATTTTATGGAATTCAAATGGCCATTTGAGGAAGAATATGACACCTTGGACAAGAAGTACAATGAGTTTCCTGACTTGTAAAGTTTTCCTAGTGATGTGAACATATTTTTTTTCCTTTCATGCTTATTCAAAACTTCAAACTACTTCAACAATGTTAACAAGAGGAGTTTTGTCTTTTGTATGCTAAGGTTTTTTCTTCATTTTCTAGCTCACCATTCCTAGGTTTTCATCAACAAGAATGCAAAAAAGCAGTGACAAAGATCAATTGTCAACATCAAACACTTTTTTGGAAGGAAAAATATTGTTACAAGTAAATATAACTGCATTTTTCCTAAGAATATTCCGTCCATGAGTAGTTGTGCTCACTTTTTGAAATGTAATATTGTATTTCAAATGAAAATGTGACATGTGTACTTGGACCAAATATTTTTGCTCCATTGTCTTATAAAAGGGAATTCAAGGCCATTTACAGGTATATTTTAGAGAGTTTTGTAATTGAACACAGAGAATTGATTTGAGTCTTTCTTTTAGGTCATTGAGTCTTAGTTTTTGTAATTTACAAGATTTGTATGATAGTACTAGAATTTTTTTGAATAAAAAGGCACAATTTTGAAGCCAATTGTCTCCTACTATATATATTTCATAGATTATGAATGTTCAATTGATCAAAGATAATTCTAATTTGTCTCCATCATCTTTCCTTTGGATATATGTTTCTATTAATGCTCTGGTTCAAAGAACTAGTTAAATGCTTTAATGGAAATATATTTTTTTGTGAATGTATGCAAGGATTTGATAAGTAGAGTTAGTTAAGAATTTTGAGTATGATAATGTAATGCATTATTGTGGTGCTCTATAATGCTTAGGTGAAATACTATTTTATAATTCCAATTGCATTAGTTCAGTCTCCATACCTTATGTTAAGGAATTGATCTTGAATTTGTGTCTGATTTGTAGCTCCAAGGTCACTCAATTAAATAAAATTTATAAAATTTCTTTTCATTTATGCTTATTTGTAGAAGTTTTATTTAAATTTCATGTTCTCTTGCTTTAATTTGTTGAAAGCTTAAGGGATTATGCTAAATCTTTTAATTTCCACATTTATCAAGCTAAATAAGTGAGAACTTATCTATTGTTTCCAATGTATGAGATAATTTTGCATAGGAGATCTTAAATACATTTTAGGGACCACCCTCTTGGGTTTTTCAGATCCCAAAGTGTAGAGGGAAGGCTATTCTAAGTTTCACCTATTTTTTGGCCAGTCCCTCCAAATAACTAACCATTGAAAATTGTAAATCTATAAGATATTTGTGATATTTGGTTGGGAATTAAAAAAAACATGAGTGATGGTTAGACAACATAATTCAAGCAATTAGAGTTAGAAAAAACTAAAAAATTATAATATTAAGATCATTATAACCTGTTGTTCCCATAACACACACACCCCATTCAGAATGGTGACCCTCTTTCTTTTCACTTTGTCGGGTCGCTTTGGTCACCACCTTGTTTTGCATGCCCCCCTATTTTGTGTCCTAAGTGGTCAATGAGCCTTAGAGAAATCATCTTGAGTTGGCCATGTTTTCCTACCCTCATATTTTGAAGGCTTTAGGCCCTTGCGGAGTTGCCTTAGCTATTTTCCTTTGCTCTTTAGAGCTAGCATCCTTCGGACCGGGCGGGTCCACCCAACTGGGCTGCCCCATTTGGGTTTTCTTGGCTCTGCGGCCATTCCACATGGCCTTCATCTAGCGTCCTTCTGCGCCGCAGAACCTGGTCCTTCCGGTGTTGTTTTCTCTGTCAATCTTCCAAGTGGCTAACTGCTGGCTATCATCCACCTAGTGGACTTTGCTCTTCCTGCGACCATTTTCAAAATGACTATCTGCCAACCTACAATGCCATAGTACAAACATTAATGAGGTGCATTTAATGCACTATTTTCTATAAATAGCACCTCTTGAGCAATTATTTTCACTTGTTAGTTGTTTAGAAGTAAGTCAGAGCACTTTGCAAATGTCGTCATAGCATCTGCCAAGCCCAGTTGCTGATTGAAGGCTGTTACCCATTGTTTGCTCAACCTCCTTCATTGGGTTGCATAGGTAGGTTTTTTGCCATGCACCCTATCTCAAGTTTTTGTCGATTTCTATATAAAATTGATAAATTTGAAGGAAGAAAACTTGATAAATAGCAAACACACACTAGGGCGAACAAAACCCATGACTTGAAATCTTAATAAACCTTGAAAATACCCCCATACACCACTTGTAGAACTCATGCTCCCTGTGGCCATTCTTCAAATAGGGCCTTCATCCCCTGCGGGCCCACACACTCACCTTCATGGTCACCACCCGAGTTCAAAATGAAGCAATCTCCTCTTTCTGTTTGTCCTTCGCGGGATGTCGGTTCCCTTTCACCACCACACTACGAACCCTTCCAAATAGCAAAACACCCACATCCTTCCGACCTCACCTATGCCGACCATTATCCCTTTCGTGCCTTGAATGTTTAAGTTTGGGCTTCCCTACAAATCTCGCCCTGCGGACTTCCGTATGCGGGTCACCTTTTCCTATTGACCCTCCGTCTTGCAGAACCCGAGCCTACTGCCGCTGTCTGAACTTAAAATTTGAAAATAAATAAGGATCAAGCCCTAGCAAACAACACCTCGCAAGTGGAAATTTGTGGACTTTTTCCTCGCTCCTACCATTTTGAAGCATCCGTAGACCCCCGGTGGCCCGCTACGTGAAGCCCGACCCTTTCATTGCCTCCTGATCAATGACAAATGAAGTGAAAACTTAAGCCCTCCATGGACTCAATGATGTAGATGTCCTCTTCTAGATCTCTGTCTGCACTTTTTTGGTTTAAACGACTATGACCCAACGCCTCCCCACATCATCCGACCCGAAGAAGCTCGAAATTGAAATGAGTTGCGATGTTTCCTCTTGAAGCCTG
This sequence comes from Sequoia sempervirens, assembly GCA_007258455.2. Classification (NCBI taxonomy): domain Eukaryota; kingdom Viridiplantae; phylum Streptophyta; class Pinopsida; order Cupressales; family Cupressaceae; genus Sequoia; species Sequoia sempervirens. Next base: position 47,098 of record VDFB02381854.1, on the reverse strand, counting down.
GGTCCTACATGGCAGAAAGCCACATGCAAAACACCACCTTGACAACACAATTTCAATGGAAGAGCTCTAAACAACCAAGTCACTTCCTGCTCCTGCCTGCCTTGGACCTGCATGACCCAAAGATGACCTTAATGCCTTCCAAACTTCAAATTGACTTCAACCCACATGCAAAAATGGTTCTTCCTCCTCAATGGACCCCACACAATGATCATATCCTAAGATGGGTCAAGACATGCGGGTTGTCGTGCATTGTTTTTCGTCCCTGTTGCAACCACTTCAGAATAGCCAGCAGCCTAGGGAAGTCCGCACCCTTGGTCCTAAATTGTTGTAAGTCCCTCCTGTGAAAGGATAATGTCAATCTGGAAGAGATGTTAGGATTTTTAAGTGATGAATTATTTGATATAACACTATTTTGTAGAATTTTGGCTAACTTTCCGATTGTTTTATGCTTGAATGTGCTTACTACTCTCTCGCTTGTAGGATATATGGAACTAGGTGTAGGACCTTCAGAGGTGGTCATGGAGAAAGATAAGGGAAAGAAGCCAGCCAAAGCACGCCGAAGCAAAGAGGATAAGGAATATATGAAGTACAAGTTCCATGGGGAACCCCTCAACTCCAAAGTCACCACAGATTGGAGGGAAATCTCAGATACAAATCTTGGACACATATATTTAATGAATTCAAGCAAAGGGTCTAGATCAACCCTACAACAAAAAATGCGAGAAATATTAGAGGAAGTGGGTTGGCCAAGGCTTCTGGTTTCTCACCTACCCTCATTGCTCCTGAGCTTGTAATGGCCTACAAAGAGGCATACCAAGAAGAGTCTAGAACAATATTAGATAGAGATGGAAATGTTTTGGCTGATTTGTCTACCAAATCAATAGGAAAGACTTTTCACATCCCTACCTTTAGAGAGATGGAGGAAATTCCCAAAGAATGTGGCAAGGAGACATGGGATGTTGATCCCCTCAAGTGCAAGAAGCTCATTAATCAATATTGGCTGAAAGAAAAGAGGGGAAGTGCAAACAAGGTGCCCCAGGAGCTCTTCTGAAGTGACTTCTATGAGGATTACCATGAATTGGTAACCCTATTGAGTAGAGTTATGGGCCTTCTGACCACAACCTCATTTCATGAGTGGATGCTATACTTTATGGAAGAGATTCTATTAGGAAAAACCAAATTCTACTAGGCAGGAATGATTAATAATTCTTTGCATAAGAAATTTGTGGTAGTGAAGAATACTTCACGATTCTACATGACTTCATAACTTGTTTATTTTCTCGCTGAATGTGCCCAATATAGGGGACTATTTGTAGCACCAGATATAGATCTAGGCAGGGAATTAAAGGCTTATGATAGATACCCCCAACTCCAATACAGGAATTTCAAGAAAGAATACTGTAGAATCAATGACGTCTTCATAGGCCATGTTATCAAATTGCTTGGGGGTGACTTCGAAAGGAGGGTCTCACACACTGCTAATGCTTTCCTCTGCCAGTTCATCTTTCTATTCATACAATTTCAATAGTTTACCTACATTCGAGCCGAAGGTGTCTTAGAGAAACCATACAAGCTACCCTGGTACCCAAATGATTGGATAATATTGCTAGAGCTCTCTTGGTAGCTACAACGAGCACACGACATCTTAAGCAATAAGCATAAGGTGGGGATTCCCTATCCCCTTTCCTTCGGTGAAGGAATGTATGAACTCCACACATCCTAGTGTGCAGACCATTCATATAAAAAAATCGTGGAATATAACCTCAAATTCCACACTGCCCAGTCGTAGATGGACCTATATGGAAAGCTCAGGAAGATGGTTGGGATTGAGCACACCCACGTACATGATGTTGATGAATTTTGGGAAAATTATAGGGACGAAAAAGAAGTGTGAATGGGGAACTACATGTGCATGATGGCGTACTTTTTCAAGAAGGTCAATTTTTTCCCTATGCCAGATCAAGTAATGGAGGATGAAAATACAATGATTGATCCTTGATACGGTGCAGTTGTCAATCTCCCACTACCATTAATTGACTCGAATGAAAAAGAGGTCGATGACCTCTATATTCTGATAAAGCTAGTTGAGGCAAAGACTAAAGAATGGATCAATGGGAAAATTGCCCAATTGAAGTTGTAGGGAGTGACCCTAACCTATGGTGAGCTCGAGGATGAGCCAGGAAGTGAGACTGATAGTGCCTCTGCTATTGCTGCCTCGATGGGAGAAACTTCAAAATTTCCTCCCACTACACGATCAAGGAAAATAAAAGAGATGAAAGCGCAACCTAAGCCCAAGGTGTACTCAAGGAAGGCCTCGAAAGGTGAACCTTTCAAGAGATCAAAGACATCAGGCGGTTTCATAGAGATGCCTACTATCTAGGAGGATCCGCTCAATGAAGGAGAAGAAGTAGAGGCTGAGCAACCGAAGTCCCCACCCGCTACCTCTAATCTTGCCATTGCTTCTACTGCTGCCCCTTTGCCTGCTTCTCAGGCAATGGTTGCCACTTCTCCACCCGCAGTGGATATCTCAGTCCACCTTACCTTTACCCCACCCTCAGTAAAAGTTGTGACCATAGATTCTTCCTCAGCTACAACTTCCCCGATCTCTTCTGCTTCCATGTCTCCAATGACATATCTCCCACTGGCTACAAAAACAATGCCAATACTTGCTTTATTTCTCTCAGAAGCCTTCACTTGCCACATGAAAAACATGCCAATGAAGCTCTCTGGGGTATTCATGAGCCCTGTTGTGCAGGCTTCCCTAACACAAGTCATTGTTGGCCTTCCTATCCCTACGCCTCCAACCAAACCACGAAAGATGAAAGCAACAATGCAGATCTCAGAAGAGCTAGAGAGACAAGAAAGGGAAGCTACCAAGGGAATAGAAGAGGAAGCACATGACTACCATGAGCATCCAAAGTATCGACATCTGAGAATTGATGAAGTGGTACACAAAGAGGAAGAAACCCATTCATCTGAGGAAGACACTAAGGAGTCGAGTACCAAATATATTGTAAAAACCTTTGACCTAGAGCTCAAAGAGGAGTCGGGTAAATAACTTAGAAATGTAGGAGAGGAAGTATAAAAACAACAATTTGATGAAGAAAAGAATGCAGATGAGAAATCAAAGGAGAAGATTGAGCCTCCAAACAGGGAGCAAGAAGAGAGCCCCAAGAATGATAAAGAGATACCTCTTTTTGAGGATCAAGAAGAAAAAGAAAGGGAAGAACAAGGAGAAGATAAACCTGAACAAGAGGTTGAAACTAGGAAGAGCTCATAAATGGAATATCATAAAGAACACAGGCATGACCAACAAGAAGAAGATGAGAAAGCCATTGAAGGGGAGGATAGCCCCAAGGAACATGCAACTGTTGAATCTCCAGGAAAGGAAACTGTATTCATCCAAGATTCTAATGAAGAAGAGGGAGAAAAGATTGAGAAAGAGGCTCTAGGGAACAAAGAAATTAAAATACAACACACTCATGAAGAAGAAGAAGGTGATTGTGAGTCATCAAAAGGAGAATCACATATGCTAGAATGGCTAGAGAAATAGTTAGAAAAGAAAACCCCAACCCTAAAGGATCCAAAGGCAAGGCTGGAAGCAATCTTGGCTCGAGCCCAAATAAGCACGAAGAAAAAGAAGAAGCCAAATGTCAGATCTCAGTTGATAATGGATGATGCATCCAGATCCAGAATTGTGTAGATAGCCACTCCAGTTGTGGGAGAAGAAGGGGTAAGCTACAATGTCTTCACCCTTGATTTGGGAACAATGATAAGGGAATAAAATATTGACCACCTCCAAGGGTCTGTTGCCACTATTGTGCACCAGATGAACAAAGATAAGACTTCCAAGGAGGAGTTGAAAGAAGGGAAAAATTTAGTGGCGAATCTTCGCCAATTGGCTAATAATTGAAATTGGGACTTCAAAAAATGGTGAATAGTACAAGCTAAAAAGGATGTTGAATTGCCAGGTTTTTACAAAAAAATAATTTTGTCTCGATTAATTCGCCTATGTAAACAATGCATCATTGGAACCGATTTGCAAGTAGTTTATACTATAATTACAAATATTGATTAAATTTTCCAATAATATTATATTACTACCATTAATTTTGGGGCAATATCGCCACAATAATAAATTAGCATTTAATTTTAGGGATACTTTAGCCTTGAATAAGGCTTTTATTTATTGTCATCAAATCATCGATTACCTTTTTAATCAGATGGTTGTAGGTTGATTTCGTGCCCTAATATGCACATTCCTTTTAAAAGGCTTGTTGACGCCCAAAATTTGTTCTGGTCCACACAATTAAACCTAATCATGTGGCCCAAAAAAAATTTTGGGCCTCAACAAGCTTTTTAAAAGGCATGTGTGTATTAGGTTACAAAATCAACCTGCAACCATTCGATTAAAAAGCTAATCAATGGTCTTCATTGTTGGCCTATGGGCCAAAACTTGAACCTTGTAACCTATGTCGTGGGGTTTTGGAGGTTTGAAACTGGGTGACAATGTGTTGGTCGAGGGATCACTGACTTCTTTAACCTTGGAACCTTGTCATGGTGTTTGAAATTTTCTTAACTTCACAACTGGTCGATCTTCTTTGTTGTCGCGACATCTTAGAGTTTCCTAACCTCTGACTAGGTGAAAAGTAGATGGATGGTGGGACTGGTCTACGTGGATGGTGATGACCACATATGGCGGTGACTTGGATGTTGATGAATGTGGGGACTGTTGTCAATTAGATTTGCACCCTGCTGAATGCAAGATTCAACAATCTACTGAAACATGGAAACCTTCTTCAGACGTGGGTGATCTGAATGAAGAGGGAATCTCCAGAGTGAGCTGGTTCTCCGAATGATTGATCCTATTCTAAATATTTCTAACGAAAGGGATGGGAAGATAACTTGAAAATAAATAAAACCTATGACTTATGGTCCACAAAACTTAACAATAACTTTGATAATTTCTCTCACAAAATAGTATGATATTTCTCTCACAAAAACAACCTTCAGAAAAACAACAATGAATTCACAATCTCTTTTGAACAATAGTGCAAAATTGATTTGCATGAAGGTTCAAAAGCAAACACAGCATGCAACCTGCAACAATGAACTCTCTGCATCGATGATATGCAATACTTAGGACATAAATAGGATATCTAAACAAAATCACAACATCAATATCATACTAAAATTGCAAGTTGAGACAAAAATTGGAGATAGGAACGCTGTTTTTATTAGATCAAGGAGTGAAACTCTCAAAACTGAGTACAAAATTTTACAAGCTCCAAAGTGTTAAGAGCAAGAAACTAAAAATATGAACTGGTGAGAAGAGCCCAAAAGAATAAGTCTTTTAAAAAATATATCATCCAAGAAACCCTAATCTGAGCTCACAAAGAAGCTCAAGGAAAAAAGCTTCAAACTGTCTCAAAAACTGCATAAAAGTAGAAAAAAGCATACTAATTTTATGATCAAACTGTAAAGCCTCTAAAATAGGATGAATATGCTTTAAAAGCTAAAAAACACCTTATCTCTCCAAGATGAGACTCAAATCCGACCAAGAGAAGAAGTCACTATGAATCTGCTAAAAATAGCAAGAAATCACAAAATAATTTATAAGAGATTGCTTTATGATTTTGCTTTACACGATTGAAGATTTTATAATTTATCTAATTTTGCAATTAAAAGATTATAAAATCTTTTGCAAAAAGAATTACATCTTATCTCATCAATACAATGCTTGATTATTCTTATAAAATATCATAAAAATCTCAATGCACAACTCTACTCATCCATATCCCTAATTGATTTCTCCAAAATCAATTGCAAACAAAACCTAAGTGTCAAATGTGCAATACAACCCTTATTTGATTTCTCACTAAATCACTAAAAATAGGGAATCCAAGTCTACAATTTACTAAGGCACAAAAAATATGAGCCCTAAAGACTTAATGTATTGACCTAGGCATATAAATTTTCGGCCTCCAAACATTAGCTTCAGATTTAATAAATCAAAATGCAGAATAACCCTAATTCGAATTAACCCACATGACATTGAAAAACATAAATCTTCTAGATGATTATAGTGTCGGCTCAAATTAGGGCATGAAAAAAATAGGTCAAACCCTAAAAATGATTTCATTTTGTAACATCATTTCGAAAGCCTGGAGCTCTGCCTGAGAGAGCACACCACCATGATTGAGCTCAATTTGAAGCTCGTGTGCTTTGAGAAACTTCATCTTCTGCCTTCTGACAGTCGAATCTCGACTGGGTAAGCTTGATTTGTTTGTTATTATAGCTCTTTATTCCATTCAAAAATAGGAAAGGCCATTAAGGCCGCGGCCTGCTCATGCTTTGTTACTGATTTTTCTTTACATTCTCATGGCTCTATCCTTCATGGTCATCTTGTATGGGAATGAACCCGAGCTCCATGAGAGAGCTTGCTTATGGGTTATTGTTTTTACTGTGCACAAGGTAAGCTACTATAATAGTTTTTATGGCTTCACTCTTGAGTTTCTTGGTCTATAGCTGCAGCTAAGACAGTTTCTAATGCATTTCCTTTATATTTTCTGTGCTTATATTTTAATTTGGCTTCTTTGGGTGCCATAGACAAGCTAGTCTTGGGGTCTTACTTTAAGGGAGCTCGAGTCTTGGTTTTGGGCTCTTTGTGTTTTCCTCTGTGTTCTTTGTCTCCACTGGCCGCCCATACGAGCTTGCACTGGATACTTTGCTTGGAGTTTTGAGACTCTAATATGGCTCTGGCCGAGACTATAAACATTCTCCTACAGAATTGAAGTGGTAAGTTTTGCTCAAAACACGTATTTCCTCCTTCATTCTTCATAAACTTAAAGAACCCCTCTTTTATTTATGAATCTCTGGCCATGATTAGGCTGCACCATGTATGTCTTAGAAAAGCATTTTTTGGAGCTTTTGAACTCGATCGAAAATAGGAATCTCACACTTTCGTATTCTTGAGGATGAGTCCCTTCATGGGTATCACAAGATTTGAATATAAATTGTATTTCCTTATTCTGAAGCTCGACCCAAGAAAAGAATTACATATGTATACCTATTATTTCACATAAAATTCTCATCTGGGTTGATAAAACAAATTATTTTGTTGTTATGATAAAATACCCATATGGGTGGTTGGAAACGGTGAAAATCTGTACATTTACTTGAAACCCCAACGTGGGTACTTACTGTCTATTGTATCATTTTCCTTTAGAAACAAAAACCCATGTGGGAGTATGGAAAACAAAATCTGTATATTTATTTGTATTTAGTTTATGGGCTCGACCAATGATTGGCTGGTGATATTCTTCGATATTTTGTGACTTTCTTATTAAACCCTTGATGGGTAAGCTAGAAATGTACCTGTTTTTCTTAGTGTTCATATGAAAATTAGCTCGATCCATTATTTCTTTTGCACTTCCAGTTGCAAAAAAATAGGTATGTCATTCATTACTAGAATGGTGAAACTTTTCCTTTAAAACAAAAACCCTCAAAATGCTTAAAATGAAGAAAAGTTGTTCATTAATTCCTTGAAAACTGGGCTCAAACTATCTCCCTCTTTTCTACATCTTGTGAAACACATTTTTGAAACCTCACCATATGAGTTCATTTGCATATTCCTATACTTGTCTCCTTGTGAAGAAAAATATCTCTGAATGTATTAATATTCCCCATGCTGTTTTCTTTGCACACATAAATTTTTGGAATTATGCAGAAATTTTAATTGAAACCTTGTAATTCTTAATATTGTATTTACATCATCAGTCAAACTGGAACTGACTGTTCATTTATTATTTGAATGCATTGTTTGTCCCTTCATTACTTTCGGGCTTCAACTGGCACTCTTCATGCATTTTTATGTTGCACTTAATAAACTGTTCCATAAATCTATTCTCTTCCATGATGAAAATTGAAACAAAACTCTTCATTAAGGCATAATGTATGCCTGTTCACTATCCTTAATCATGAGAACACTGATGAACGAAAATTTGCATGACATATGATCATGATGAACAAATATACTGTAGCAAAAGAATGTGAACCATACAACAATGTCTGATATAATTGTACTCAGTTAGATGATTGAGCGGATTAAACTCATTGTTCACCTGTAGCTTTCAGAAAGCACTAGTTACCTGATTGTTATGAATGCGAAATTGGTTTAGTAGCTCGATAGATAATTATGCTTTACTCTTTCAGTTTTATATCACTCCTGTTGCTGAATATGATGATGTAATCTTTTAATCAGCCCACTTGTAATGAATAGGGCAGCATGCCAATCTCTACCCTTGTGGGAGCCCATTTTTCTCCACATGCTTGGTCTTCAAATAATGATCAGCTTCATGATTTCCCCTATACCTGCACAAAGAAACAAACAATGTTAGCATAAAAAATAGGATATGATGATCATGTTGATGTTTCTCCTTTAGCTCATTTCCTGTGTACTTCCTTGATGGTTTCAGTGTATGATTAATAGTAGGCTGCACTATTGTTGGTTATTCATATAGGTTTTCTCATAATCAGAGCCTCTGACATCCCCCTCTTTTCTCTTACAGGTCAACGGAGCTCGAGAAGACAACGGTGCACCACTTCAACGTCGACCATCGGCCAATCAAGCAATGATGATTATGTCGTTACTTATGTGTTTTTTTTTTTTTGCATCTTCCATAGTGTAGTGTGCTATTAGTGATGCACTGTGATAGTCACATCCATGACTTGTGTGGATATTTGATCTCATCTTTATGCTTTTCATTTTGAAAGGAGAATGCATTTGAATGCAATGTTGTAATATCATTTGGATTCTCGCAATCAAATGAAGTTATGTAAAAATGAATCATTTTTATGAAATGAACGAAAGAATTTAAAATGCTTTGTTGTTTATATGCTCAATTCTGTACTTCATTTAATTATGGAACATTTGAATAGCATTCTGAAATTCTGATTCTTCTTTTAAATGCACAACTATCACTTGATGAACAAAGAACATGATGCAAACAACACTTAAACACAATCTGTAATTTCACCTTAAGATATAACAATGTTTAGCCAACTCCACCAATTGAGTTGTGCAAAAAAAATGGTAACATTTTGGTGATTTCCGCTGAATGTTTTCCTGCTAAGCATAGATCAGTGGCCTTAAAACACCCCATTGGGCACAGAGTCAAATCTGCCCCTTCTTGAAACTCAGGATCTTGAACAGCAACACTCCAAACAGTAGCAAAAGAAACAAAACAAAATTGAAAGCAAAATAATAGGCCTTGATGACCAACAGAAAATGCGCAACAGCGCTTAGGGAAAGCAAAACTATTGAAAGTAAATGTGTGAATCACACTTATTCACAAACTATTCTACTTAACTATGAGATAGAACCTATCTCAGAGGCAATGCTTGAAGTGGATCCCATTAACTGGGATAGACAACACCTCACCAGTCATCTTGGAAAGTTGGAATGCATTGTGTTCCTTACATTCCATGATCACATAAGGCCCATCCCACATTGCATCGAACTTGGAATGTCGTCTAGGTCTGCTTTTAAATTCATTCCACTTGAAAACTAGATCACCAACAATGAACTCATGTGGTCTTGTCCTCTTATCAAAAGAAGTCTTCATTTGAGCTTGATGTATCTCTATCAGCTCTACCAGTTGTGCAAATCTCACCTCAAGAGGTTGTTCATTCAACAACTCCAGTTCTTTAACATAACTTAAAGTTGGTAACTCAATTGAAATAGGTAACTTAGCCTCTTTACCATAAGTTAAAACAAAAGGAGAACAACCAGTGGCCCTTTTAGGGTTATTCTGTTAGCCCAAAGGGCTAACTTCAGCTTTTCATGCCATGTCCTTTGATTATCTTCGACAGTCTTCTTGATTATCCGAATCAGATTCTTATTTGTAGATTTCGCCTATCCATTACCATGTGGATAATAATTGGAAGAAATGTTCAAATAAATATTATTTTTCACTGACCTATCATAAATCCTCAAACCAATAAAATCCAAACCATTATCAGAAATGATTGAATCTGGAACACCAAATCTCGATACAAGATTTTGATAGAAATTAAGCACCGAGGTCTCGTTTGCTTCCTTTAAAGCAACAACTTCGGTCCATTTTGTAAAATAATTTGTGGCAGTAAGAATCCATTTATAACCTACGCTTGAAGGTGGATTGATAGGACCAATAAAATCTAAGCCCCACTTAGCAAAGTGCTGCTCTACCTGAATTAGATGTAGGGGCAGCGGTGCAAGCCTCTATTTACCAGCAAATAAAACACATTTCTCACATTTTCTAACCCAAGCAATAGCATCTTTAAAAAAATATGGTCAGTAATAACCAGCTCACATAATTTTTAGAGCTATTGCTCTTGCGGCAAAGTCACCTCTTGAAGGTCCATTATGAAACTCTGCTAAAAGCTTGTCAACTTGATCAGGCTGAATACAACGCAATAAGATTCCTTGGAAATCTCTCCTATAAAGAATGCCATCAATGATTGCATAAGGGATGGCTTGTAATCTGTAATACCTTCTTTTCGCTCTGTCTAAGCCCTCGGGGCACTCACCAATTTGCAAATAATGCATCATCTGCTACAACCAAGTAGCAGGAGACGCTGAAACATCACCTACAACACCATTATTTAGCACTATTTCTATATTTGCAGCTTGTTTTAAGTTGTCCTTATTACCAGCAATCTATTCACACAAACCTTTTCCTCTAATGAGCTTGGTTACCTTTATATCAACGTCAAATTCCATTACTTTGGTAATCCAACTAGCACACTTATCATTAATATCTTTGTTAAGCAGAAAATCCTTAACAGTTGAATGAGCCACTGGTAAATGAATCTTGTTGTTGGACAAAAAATGCCTGAATTTCTTTAAACTCCTCACAATAACAAAAACATGCTTCTCAACAAAAGAATATTTTACCTCGTAGTCATGCAATACTTGGCTGAAAAATGCAATAGGCTACTCTAAGCCTTCCTCATTTTGCTAGCATAACATAGTTGAAATAGTATCTCCTCCTCCAAAGGCATACAAAATAAAGTCTTTGTGAAAATTTGGATTAATGAGAGTAGGAGCGGCTGTGAGGGCATCCTTAATCTGCTCAAAGCCTCTCTTACCTTCCTTGGTCCAACTGAAAGGCATATTTTTCTTAAGCATAGAAGTGAGAGGCTGCAACAAGGCTGCAATATTTGGTATGAACCTCCTCACGAAATTTATCCTTCCAAGAAAGCTTTGCAAGCTTTTCTTATGAGCTAGTAATGGCAATTCAAGAATTGCGGAAACTCTTCAAGGTCAATAGAAATGGTTTTCTTTGAAACAATGTGTCCAAGCAATTTTCCTTCGTGCACCAAAAATATACACTTCTTCGGATTAAGAGACACTTCGAACTCTCTGCATCTCTGAAAAATCTGCTCCAAATGATCAAGGTGTTCGTTAGCATTTCTGGAAAAAAGAGTAATATCATCTAAATATACCAGAACGAACTTGTTGATGAGGTCGTGGAAGGCCATATCCATCGCACGTTGAAAATTTGCTCCAACGTTGGATAAGCCGAAATGAATCTTCTTGTAGGCCATCATGCCCCACTTAGTTGTAAACGTTGTTTTGAACTGATCTTCCTGCCTCACCAAAATCTGGTTGTAACCTTAGTAACCATCTAGCAAAGAAAATCTGTTAGAACCAGAAACTACCTATAAAATTTGCTCCATGGAAGGGAGTGGGTAATGGTCTTTCAATGATGTTTTATATAAATCTTGGAAATCAAAACAGAATCTGATTTCTCCACTTTTGTTCCTGACTGGCACTAAATTTGACACCCAAGAGGTGTGTTTAATAGGGAAAATAATACCACTCTCAACTAGCTTATTCAATTCAACCTTCATAAGGTGTTCTAACTTGGGATTAAGCGGTCTCTTCTTTTTCCTTATTGGTTTTGCACTGGGTTCAAGTTCAATGGTATGCTGATCTAGTTCGGGGTTAAAACCTCTCAAATCCTTGTACTCCCAAGCATAAACATCACTAAATTTCTAACATAACAAAATAAAGGCTTGTTGTTCATCTTGACTACATACCTTTCCCAGCTTGAGAAGCTTACCTTTGCAGATTTCAATGGCTACATAATGCTCTTCCTTAATAGTCAAGCTGCATTTGTCTTTACGTACTTGGTCATCTGAGTTGAACATAGATTCCAAGGTCACCAATTCTTTTGGCAGCTTATTAGTCTTTAACTGCACAATCTGGTCCTCATATTATTGTTGCCATTTTTGCTAGTTTCCATCTGCAAACTCAGCTTCAGCAATCAAAAAATTTACGATTTGCTCATCGCTGTCAAAAACCTGCCAGCTCACATTATTGTCAGGTACAGAAGGTCTGACCACTATTTTCATGTATTGATGTGCTTTTACCTTATGAATCTCTTTAGGAATACCAAACTAGGCTCCTATGGCAGCGAGCCTGTCAGCGTGCTTATTTTGATTACAAGGAATTGACATGATATTAAAAGCATTAAAATCCTCCATTAAATCCCATACACAATGCTTGCATTTCTTAAGCAAATCATTCTTGGTAGCATTTAAATTTTTGACCTAATTTACAATCAATTCTAAATCACCATAAACTTACAAGCATTTAGTACCTCATTTGTGGGCCCATTCAAGGCCATGCACCAACGCTTCGTACTCGGTTGTATTATTTGAACAGCTAAAAGCAAATCAGCAAGCTGAAAAATATTTATCTCCTTCGGGTTATATCAACATAGCTCCACCCCTGGCATCAACACTGCTCCTCGAACCATCGAAATAAAGCTTCCAAAGCTCATTTCCTATTTCTGCAGATAATTCTTCCTCTTTACAAAGATTAGGCATATTGCAATCAAGCTCTCAAATCATATAGACTCCTAATCCCATCTCATCTATGTGTTGGAACATATCAAGCTCGTGATCTTCGGCTACCCATTCATCTAGATTGATATTGTCTACATGGGTGCTACAGTCTGAGGTCATGGTTTGCTCCTCCATTACAGAGGTGACATAGAGGTTAGCGTTTATAGGATTTGGTGAGTATGGTTTGATATGGTCTTTGGCGAGAGGCTCAGACTTTATGGTGACTTTCGTACCATACCTAGTTCTAAAAAATAAATGAGACCAATCAGAAGACAAAAATTCACCCAACTTGGCTATAAAATCCCTTGAGAGACAAATGGAAAAGTGCGGCAGTAAGTCAATGACATGAATGTCCTGATGAATAGAAAAATTTGGGATGCGTGCAAGGTAAGAGCTAAATTTTTGATAATACCAGCAGTTTTAATAGTAGACCCATCTAATTTCACTACGCCTTTCTAAGGATTAGGTTCATAAACAAGACCTAACTTATCAGCTAAACTCTTAGGCATGACTAAACTACTGGAACCAAAATAAACCATACAGTTGTGAACAATTTTATCATGAATGATCATACTTAAATAGAATGGAGGGGGATTTACCTCTTTCATTTTTTGCTCATTTCTATCCTCTAGGTCATTAGCCAGCACAACCTTCGCAACTCCATGATTAGCGTTGTCAAAAATAGACAACTCAGCCAAAGCACTATGCAGTAAACCTTTCTACGCTGGAAGGTGTAAAGCATCTAATATCGACATGCTGATAGTGGTTTTTTTGAGATTCTCAACAATATTAAACGATGAAGAGTTTACCTTCTGCTAGTTTTTTGTGACAGTAGCATCATTTTTCCTCTGTAAAGGCTAAGAATGTGTTTTTGATTGTTCCTTGCTGGGTATCTCTTGACCTCTTTGTAGAATCTGCATTTTAGGCTATGTGGCAGCGCTAACCTCTGATGACACAAGCTACTTACTGTCTGAAGGCTATTGCTATGAATTTCCAGCTTGCTGTCTTAGATTCATAACTCTCTTTTTTGACCTAGTATTAGCCGAAATAGGAGAATTTTGCTGACTTTGGCCATTCACACCATAGAATTTGGAGCTATGCTAGTTTGGCAAGGCAACTTCCATGTTATATTATTGCTCTTTATTTTGATCTACAACATTTTCTGAACTAGCATAGCTGTTTTAAACCATTAAAGCCTGATTTCTCATTCCATTGGTGCACGCTGATTGGTTATGGGGCTGATTGCACAAATAACACCAATCACAATCCTGGGCAACATTATTTTGTAGCACACTTTCCTTTGATGAACTGGTTGCATTTAGATTATATGGATAGAATGGCCTAGGGTTAAAATTCCTTCTTTGGGCTTGATAATCATTTTGAAAAGCGGGTCTATTTTGTTGGTTTTGCTGATAAGGGGCTTGATAAGGCTTATGTTCTTGACCAACATGCTTTTTAATAGTCATGAGATCATTCCCAAAGGTCTTTAGGATACTTTTAATCTCTTGCATCTCCTGATTTAGGGATGGGGCAGCAACTTATTGGGTTGTGTTATGATATCCTATCGTTGGAATAGGCGGGATAGTAGCCAAGGGAGGTACAACAGCAGGGATATGTGGCTATATTTCTGGAAACAAAGGCATAGAAGGTCTAGTAGCTATGTCTCTAGCTTGGATGAGGCATTTTTCAACGTTAATAGCTATATTGTAGGTGTTACCTAGGGAGTGTGAGCCCACCCATAGACTGAGTCATGATTGCAATTTTACTATTCAAAGCTTTTAAGTAAAACAGAAAAGCATGTGTGGGTAAAGGCTTTACCGTTGTAGGAAACCTGTCCCACATTCTCTAAAATTGGTAGTTGAAATCGGTCAAGTGCTCGTGTGGCACCCTCTGAATGGTGCTCAGTTGCTCTAATAAAGACAAGTTGTTAGATTTATTAGCAAAATGTTGGTATAAGCCATTACCTAACACATCCCATGTTGTGATTGAGTTGGCTACGAGGCCTCTGAACCATTGCAACGCCTTGCCTTTGAGTGACACAACCAACAACCTTAGCGTGACGTTCTCCTACATGTTATTGTGCACTGAGCATAATGTGGCTACGTCACGGATGTGCTCAACTGGTGTGGTGAAGTCCTCCCCGGTGAAGTATGGCAGACCTATAAGGGCTGCAACTGGTATGTCGTCATGCTGAACGATGTTTAATGGGGTACCACTATTGAAGGGTGCGAATGGGTGTTGCCTTGGTGCTGCCATTGGTAGTACTTGTGAGATTAGAACTGGAACTCTTGGTGATAACACCAAGGAACTGAAAACATGAGGCATTGACTTTGATCTCATGGGTGCTTCAAAAATCCTCCTTGTTGTCCTACCTCTTCTTCATGATGGGGACAACTCTCGATACTTGAAGGGTGCATAACTTGATCTTGTCTATATCTTTCTCATGCGCGGGCTGCACTAGCATGCAAAAATAGAACCGAAGTCACTAGGCATATTGTAATGAGCCTTCAGAAGGCTAGAAAAATCTACTGCATACACCAAACAGTAAACTGAAAATATTAAAAAAAAAAAACTCTGAAAATAGATTTCAGAGTCCTACTGGGCGTACCAAAAATTGTTGTCAATAAGATTTGCACCCTACTGAATGCAGATTTAGCAATCTACTGAAACATGGAAACCTTCTTCAGATGTGGGTGATCTAAATGAAGAAGGAATCTTGAGAGTGAGCTGGTTCTCCGAATGATCGATCCTATTCTAAATATTTCTGAGGAAAGCGATAGGAAGATAACTTGAAAATAAAACCAATGACTTATGGTCCACAAAACTTAACAATAAATTTGATAATTTCTCTCACAAAATAGTCTGATATTTCTCTCACAAAAACAACCTTAAGAAAAATAGCAATGAATTCACAATCCCTTTTGAACAATAGTGCAAAATTGATTTGCATGAAGGTTCAAAAGCAAACACAACATGCAACTTGCAACAATGAACTCTCTGCATCGATGATATGCAATACTTAGGACATAAAGAGGATCTGTAAATAGAATCACAACATCAATATCATACTAAAATTGCAAGTTGAGACAGAAATCGGAGATAGGAATGCTATTTTTATTAGATCAAGGAGTGAAACTATCAAAAATGAGTACAAAAGTTTACAAGCTCCAAAGCGTTAAGAGAAAGAAACTAAAAATATGAACTGGTGAGAAGAGCCCAAAAGACTAAGTCTTTTCAAAAATATATCATCCAAGAAACCCTAATCTGAGCTCACAAAGAAGCTCAAGGAAACAAGCTTCAAACTGTCTCAAAAACTGCATAAAAGTAGGAAAAAGCATATTGCTTTTATGATCAAAATGTAAAGTCTCTAAAATAGGCTAAATTTAGTTTAAAAGCCAGAAAAACACCTTATCTCTCCAAGATGAGACTCAAATCCGACCAAGAGAAGAAGTCACTATGAATCTGCTAAAAATAGCAAGAAATCACAAAACAATTTATAAGAGATTGCTTTATGATTCTGCTTTATAGGATTGCAGATTTTATAATTTATCTCTTTTTGCAATTAAAAGATTATAAAATATTTTGCAAAAAGAATTACATCTTATCTCATCAATACAATGCTTGATTTTTCTTATAAAAAATCATGAAAATCTTAATGCACAACTCTACTCATCCATATCCCTAATTGATTTCTCCAAAATCAATTGCAAACAAAACCTAAGTATCAAATGTGCAATACAACCCTTATTTGATTTCTCACTAAATCACTAAAAATGGGGAAACTAAGTCTACAATTTACTAAGGCACAAAAAATATAATCCCTAAAAACATAATGTATCGACCTAGGCATATAAATTTTCAGCCTCCAAACATTAGCTTTAGATTTAATAAATCAAAATGTAGAATAGCCCTTATTCAAATTAACCCACATGCCATTGACAAACATGAATATTCCAGATGATTATAGTGTCGGCTCAAATTAGAGCATGAAAAAAAGAGGTCAAACACTAAAAATGATTTCATTTTGCAACATCATTTCAAAAGCCTGGAGCTTTGCCTGAGAGAGCACATCACCATGATTGAGCTCAATCTAAAGCTCATGTGCTTTGAGAAACTTCATATTCTGCCTTCTAATAGTTGAATCTCGACTGGGTAAGCTTGATTTGTTTGTTATTATAGCTCTTTATTCCATTCAAAAACATGAAAGGCCATTAAGGCCGTGGCCTGCTCATGCTTTGTTACTGATTTTTCTTTACATTCTCATGGCTCTATCCTTCTTGGTCGTCCTGTATGGGCATGAACCCGAGCTCCATGAGAGAGCTTGCTCGCAGGTTATTGGTTTTACTGTGCACAAGGTAAGCTACTATCATAGTTTTTATGGCTTCACTCTTGAGTTTCTTGGTCTGTAGCCGTGGCTAAGATAGTTTCTAATGCATTTCCTTTATATTTTCTGTGCTTATATTTGAATCTAGCTTCTCTGGGTACCATACACAAGCTCAGCTTGGGGTCTTACTTTAAGGGAATTCGAGTCTTGGTTTTGGGCTCTTTGTGTTTTCCTCTATGTTCTTTGTCTCCACTGGCCGCCCATACGAGCTCGCACTGGATACTTTGCTTGGAGTTTTGAGACTCTAATATGGCTCTTGTCGTGACTATAAGCATTCTCCTACAGACTTCAAGTGGTAAGTTTTTCTCAAAGCACATATTTCCTCCTTCATTCTTCAAAAACTTAAAGAACCCCTCTTTTATTTATGAATCTCTAGCCATGCTTAGGCCACACCATGTATATCTTAGAAAATAATTTTTTGGAGCTTTTGGGTTCGACCCAATATAGGAATCTCACACTTTTCTATTCTTGAGGACAAATCCCTTCATGGGTATCACGAGATTTGAATGAAAATTGTATTTCCTTATTCTGAAGATCGACCCAAGAAAAGAATTCCATATGTATACCTGTTATTTCACATAAAATTCTCATATGGGTTGATAAAACAAATTGTTTTGTTGTTTTGATAAAATACCCATATGGGTGGTTGGAAACGGTGAAAATTTGTACATTTACTTGAAACCCCAACGTGGGTACTTGTTTTCTATTGTATCATTTTCCTTTAGAAACAAAAACCCATGTGGGAGTATGGAAAACAAAATCTTTATATTTATTTGTATTTAGTTTATGGGCTTGACCCATGATTGCCTGGTGATATTCTTTGATATTTTGTGACTTTCTTATTAAACCCTTGATGGGTAAGCTAGAAATGTACCTGTTTTTCTTAGTGTTCATATGAAAATTAGCTTGATCTATTATTTCTTTTGCACTTCCAGTTGCAAAAAAATAGGTATGTCATTCGTTACTAGAATGGTGAAACTCTGCCTTTAAAACAAAAACCCCCAAAATGCTTAAAATGAAGAAAAGTTGTTCATTATTTCCTTGAAAACTGGGCTCGAACTATCCCCCTCTTTTCTGCATCTTGTGAAACACATTTATGAAACCTCACCATATGAGTTCATTTGAATATTCCTATACTTGTCTCCTTGTGAAGAAAAGTATCTCTGAATGTATTAATATTCCCCATGCTGTTTTCTTTGCACACATAAATTTTTGGATTCCTTTATTCCACCATACAACAAACTCTTGCTTTCTGTCCATGGAATTATGCGAACATTTTAATTGAAACCTTGTAATTCTTAATGTTGTATTTACATGATCAGTCAAACTGGAACTGACTGTTCATTTATTATTTGAATGCATTGTCTGTCCCTTCATTACTTTCAGACTTCAACTGGCACTGTTCATGCATTTTTATGTTCCACTTAATAAACTGTTCCATAAATCTATTCTCTTCCGTGATGAAAATTGAAACAAAACTCTTCATTAGGGCATAATGTATGCCTGTTCACTATCCTTAATCATGAGAAGAACAATGATGAACTAAACTTTGCATGACATATGATCATGATGAAAAAATATACTGTAGCAAAAGAACATGAACCATACAACAATGTCTGATATAGTTGTACTTAGTTAGATGATTGAGCGGATTAAACTCATTGTTCACCTGTAGCTTTTAGAAAGCACTAACCTGATTGTTATGAATGCACAGTTGGTTTAGTAGCTTGATAGATAACTATGCTTTACTCTTTCAATTGTATATCACTCCTTTTGATGAATATAATGATGTAATATTTTAATCAGCCCACTTGTAATGAATAGGCCAGGATGCCAAGCTCTACCCTTGTGGGAGCCCATTTTTCTCCACATGCTTGGTCTTCAAATAATGATCAGCTTCGTGATTTCCCCTATACCTGCACAAAGAAACAAACAATGTTAGTGGCTCCGCCCACAAAAGGATATGAAAATCACAGTAAAACCTTTCCTGGGAATTGTACATTCCAACAGGTGACTTGTATCTTCCTATGGACGTTCATTTTACGTGTCAAACCAGGGGACGTAGACTTTAAATGACGCGGCAAAATATATGCACTAGGAACTAGTTTCGGTCAAATCTTAGCAAAGATAATACTGGAAGGAAATTCTATCTAAGCCACAGAACGGTAATGCAAAATTCTTTTAACTCAACTATGATAGAAACCATAACAACTATGACTGAAACACAAACTATGAACCAGCCTTATGTTGCAGGAACAGTCACAGGGATGGACTCTCTATGCTGCAGGAGCACTATAAGACTGAGTTTATATGAGAACTTCAAAGATGAAAGTTAACTGAAAATCAACAGAAAATAACAACTAACTAACTAGCTACAGATACTTACTAAGTGGGCCCCCTTAGCAAGCATCTAACGATTATACAGATGCTAAACTCAGAACTTCATCGGATTTTATTCATGAAAACATAATGGTATACATTGCTTTATTGATGTAGAAACTAACAATAAACTCTATCTTTGATCATACAGATTCTATTTCTCATTATCATACTGACTCTTACATAATATCTGCTATTACTATGCTTCTAACTTTTTCTAACTATCCTCCCTCTTCTGTCCCTCTCGCGCAGGAGGAGAACTTTATTTATAAATAGGAGAGCAACTAACTAACCAACCTAATCAGAGAAAGATGTGGAAGTAAAGTATCCCAGAATCAAGGAACAAACTTCATAAATGAATTTATGCGTTCAACCTGATTCAGAGAGAATTTAGCACTCCATTTTTTCCAGATTGACTGTCATTAAAATTCTTTCCCAAGGTTTCGGTCAAAGAGTCTTCATCGGAGCTTCCTCGAAGTCGTGCAGGAAATGGACTTTACTGCAAGGCCGAGATCGGCTGCGCTTGACTCGATCATTCTTCAACAACCTGCGAAACAAAAGGAACAGATGCAAAAGAAAAGGCGTATGGAATATACACAATATCTATTCATTAATTGCACATTTTAAATCTACTTCATCATTCAAAAATTGTATACGATATACCAGCCATTTTAGGGATTCAACAGGCAATAAATGCAATCAAGTCAACACCATGAGCTGCAGGAGTATGAAAGTATTATGCAACAGGATATCCCCATAAAAGGTTTCAACAAAGTTTAAACAGCCATGAAATAACAAAAGTAAAGTCATTAAAAGTTTATCATAACATTCAAATTATGAGCATTTTGTAAGCTCATCACTGCCCCCTACTGAGCCCAATGCTGGTCCTCCAGCATTAACTTTCCTGGCGGTTTCTCTGAAGTCTATGGTTGCTGCATGACTCTGGAATGGATTTCCAAACTTATAATAAAATCCTCTGAAATCCTGGCATCTTTCATACCTTCGATCTTCTAATTCATTGTTAAGATTTATAGCTTGGTGAGGATAGAGGGGCCACATTAGCACCGGGGGTCTGAATGTCAGTGGCAGCCACAGTTCAAATCTTGTTTGAAGTCCCAATTGAATATATCTGCTGGTTCGTTTGAGAGCTGCTGTGAAATTTAAGGGACCATGTGGTTCAGACTTTCTTAACCCAACAGTTAATCTCTCCCATCTTTTCTCACTTCTGGTATATGCTAGTTTCCAAAACGAATATTGCTGTGCCTGGAATTCATCATAGGCTTGTTTTTTGATATCAAATATTTTCTCTCTGGCTGGAACATTAGTAACACCATATGTCAGAGCAAACCAATCTTTCAACATTGCATGGGGGTTTGAACTTTGAGAGCGTAATGGAATAGGCTCCATTTTCTCAGCTTCCTCATAGGTTTCCCACTGCCTGCCATAATTCACCTCATTTGCTGCCCATGACATAAATGCTCTCAGATGAATATCACCAATATATAGCAGAGGATTCCATTCTATTTCAAATGGTATTAAAAAGCCATGCAAATAGAATTCACACAGAGATTTCCTTAACCAGTTAGGGGCGGCTTGGTATGCTTCATAAAATTCTTTGGCAGTGTGAATGATAGGATCTTGGTTTCTAGAAATTCTCATCAATTGGAACCATAAAAACTGTTCTTTAAGGCACAAAGCATAAACTCTGGGTGGTGGTCTGCATTCCATAATCTGACCAGTTACTTTTAACATTTCGTCCATTTTTGCTTTCAACTCAACAATTTCGTGTTTCTGACTTTCTATTTCCTTTTTCAATTTCTTCTTTTCTACTTCCCATAGACTTTGTTGCATGTCAGTCTGGGCTATGTGTCAGAAAGTCAGGGTTTGCAATGTAACTAGTTCCCAATTAGCTTTAACATATTCCAGAAACTCAATTAAAAACGTCCTCCTATACACAATAATGGCTTTACAAATTGCAGGGTGAAATACAACTTCACTAGGCACATTCAATTGTTCAACCTGTTCTTGCTCTTGCTGCAAGATAAATTCTTCTTGTTGCTGTGGTGGGGAAGTTTGTGCTTCCCCCAAAAATTGCATAGCAGCCGTAGCCAAATCATCAAGATTTGGTAACCCTTGCTCATTGTGCCCTGTTTCTTTTGTCTCAACCTGTTCTTCTTCAGGAACGAAAGAACTCTGAGCAGCATTCTTAGACTCATTCTAAGAAACATTAAATTCAGATTCAACAGACCCTTCTGAAATTACAATCACCTCAGGTTGTGGTGAAGCAGGGGAGGTCTTAAATTGTTTCCTTGTGGAAACCCTTCTTGGCACAAATGCGGCTGCAGGAGGTGTTCTGGTAGCTTTTCTTTTTCTTATTTGTTCAGAGGGATCTGCCCTACCAGAGGATGACAGTGAACTGGTAATAGCAACAGGTGTTGCTGTAGGAGAAACGGCTGCAGGG
This sequence comes from Sequoia sempervirens, assembly GCA_007258455.2. Lineage (NCBI taxonomy): Eukaryota > Viridiplantae > Streptophyta > Pinopsida > Cupressales > Cupressaceae > Sequoia > Sequoia sempervirens. Next base: position 24,977 of record VDFB02381854.1, on the reverse strand, counting down.
GAAGGTGCTGTAGGAGAGGAGCATTATCTTTTCTGAAAACGAGGGTCAGATTCAGGGGAACCTTCTGCCTTTGTTTTTCCTTTCTCTCTCCTAGTGGCAGACCTAGTTTGTACCCTAGCAGAGGATTCGGGTGCAAAAGCTGTAGGACTAGGTGCTACAGGAGTAGATGACCCTTGCCCTGTTCCACTAGTAGATGCAATTTCTTTCTTCTTTCTTTGAGGCCATGGGTTAAGTACCCTAGGAGGTTGTGGTATTTGCAAACTCTTTCGGTCAACAAATTATTGCCAGGAGAGAAGTGAGACGTCTCTCAAAGAGCGCTCAATTAGTAATTTAATAAGGCCATGATGAGTGATAGAATTGTCTTTCCCTTGTTGAGTTCCGTGGGCACTTTGTTCTAAAAACTTCAACAAAAAATTCAGAACATTCACAACTAACCCATGCCTCATATGGCTTAATAATTTAAAATGATGAGAATGCAGGTAGGAAAAATGGTCTTCACAAGTTAAATACCTCATTATATAAGTGGCATACTCTGAATATGGAGGAGGCAGCGACACGCTTGCATCCCTGCTTGGAGACTTCCAGAGGTCCATCAGCAGGCATTGAAAACTCAGCCCTTGCAGTTGCAGCATATGAAGAAAAGTTTTCTCCAACGACCGAGAGCCCGGTTACTTCAGCAATTCTATCTTCGGTTGCAACAACTGTTAGACCCCATACAGTGGCTTCCCCTTCAGAAAGTGTTCTCAAAAAATTCTCCAGCAGCCTCCTCATCATAATCATTTAAGCTCAAAAAATAATTTAACCATCCACAGAGGCTGAATGTGTGGGCTGTCTGCGGATTTTGCAGTAACAATTCATGAGCTACAGGCTCATGTCGCACCAACTGACAACCCATATTTGTAGTTTTTTAGCTGAACTCAATTCCTTGCTGAAGATTCAAATTTTTTATTTCCCTTTCTGCTCTGGTTTTTCTTCTGTCATGCCGTCACATTTCTTTCTTTTTCCAAAAATGAGCTTTTTGAACAAGCAGTCTTAATTGTAGTTTACAAGAAAAATATGCATTAAAGAAAGACACACGATCACATTTGGAAAGTACCAGAAAAGTATTAAAGAAAGGTTATTTGTGCAGTTATGGCAGCGGCGAAAAGACATATTTTAAAATATGGCTTACCCCGCCCCTACTTAAAGTATGACATGTGTCCTCACATGTACCAAAGAACAGGTAGAGATTCAGGTAATAATGACTGGTACATGCATAGCAGTAAATGAATAGAATGAAATAGATCAAATATGCGATAAGAAAAGATATGGCGTACCTTTGATAATTACACGTACGTGTGAAGAAAGACGACGGCACTGCATGAGTTGACAAGTGGGAAATATATCTTAATTAAGGTTGATACCGACGGATGAAGTGGATGAGTGACGTGGGTGGATGAAATGTACGAATGAAATGGATGGATGGGATGGATGGATGGAAGATAAAGAATTGAGATGGGGGCGATAAATGAAAATGGAGGAAAAAGGGCTTCCTTAAAAAGAAAACCTTTATTATGGGCATGTTTTTTGAAAATTACGGCAATGCTGCAGGAGAAAGGCTAAAGCCTTTAGCTGCAGGAAGAGTAGCGGGAGGAACCTGAATGAACTGTTGCATGAATTCGTCCTTTGACACTGGTTTATGGTACAACCGGAGTCGGTGGCCATTGACTAGCAATTTAAAACAAACTGGATCAATTGTCACTAGTTGTACAGCTCCATTGTCGAACACATTTTCAACCTCATAGGGGCCAAGCCAGCGTGTTGTAAGCTTACCCTGGTTTTCTTGATATCTAGAATCATATAACAGGGCCCAATCTACAGCAGAAAATTTCCTGGTTTTGATATGCTGATCATGCCATTTCTTTCTTTGCTATTGGATTGCTTCTGTGTGCTGCAGGGCGGCTTTTCTCATTTCGTCCAAAGCATTTAGCTGCAGGAGACGGTCCTTCTGTGCTTCAGATAAGTCCATGTTGAGTTCAAGAGCTGTCCTCAAAGTTTTATGTTCAAATTCTATGGGTAACATAGCTATTTTCCCATAAAGCAGTTCAAAAGGTGTAAACCCAGTTGTTGTCTTCCATGTAGTTCTGTAAGCCCAAACTGCTTTAGGAAGTCTATTGCTCCAGTCTTTTCTATGGATCTGCACTGTCTTTGTGAGGATGGCCTCAATTTCTCTGTTTGTTACCTCTGCCTGACCATTGACTTGAGGATGATAGGGGCTGGACTTCTTATGTTTAATCTTATAGTCATTCATTAGTGCAGTGATCAGATTTGACGTAAACTGAGCTCCTTGATTAGTTACAAGCTCTCTAGGAACTCCAAATCTTGTGAAAATTTGTTGATACAGAAATTCAACAACTTTTTTATCTCGGGCATGAGTCATAGCTTTTACCTCGACCCATTTTGTGACATAATCCATGCAAACTAGAATGTATGACTTTCCATTTGATGGTGGATCAATTGGTCCTACAAAATCCATTCCCCATTTATCAAAAGGGGTGACTATGACCTGTGGATATAGTGGCATTTCATCTGATTTAGTTGGTCTTCCCATACGTTGGCATCTGTCACACTTCCTTGTATAGGCTACAACATCCTTGTGTAATGTTGGCCATTAGTACCCTGTTGTAAGAATCTTCATTGCTGTTCTTTTTGCTGCAAAATGCCCCCCACATGGTTCATCATGGCAAGCATGCAAGATATCATAAGTCTCATCTTCTCTTACACATCTTCGCATTACTTGATCAGGTCCAGTATAAAACAGACAATTTATGGTCCAGGAAAAGTTAAAACTTTTCTCTATCAACAACTTCTTTTCTTTTGGGGAAAAGTGAGCTGGTATTCTGTTTGCTGCTAGATAATTAGTAATGTCTACATACCATGGAGTTTGTGCAACAATAGAGAACAAGTGTTCATCAGGAAACCTATCATCAATAACTTCATGTTTATCAGATGCAGCTGATTGAAGTCTTGATAAAAAGTCAGCTACAACATTAGCTCTTCCTGGTTTGTCAATGATTGTGATATCAAATTCTTGTAACAATAGGAGCCATCGTGCCAATCTACCAGAAATGACATGTTTGTTCATCAGGTACTTGATTACTGCATGATCAGTATGAACGAATATCTGATAACCTGTGACATAATGCCTAAATTTATTCAAAGCATACACTACTGCAAGCAATTCCTTTTCTGTAACAGTATAGTTGAGCTGAGGACCTTGAAGGTTCTTGCTGATAAAGTAGATAGCATGCTCAATTGAATTTTCTTTTTGACTTAAAACTGCTCCTATACCAAAATCAGATGCATCAGCATGTATGTGAAAAGGAAAATTCCATTTAGGTCCTTGAAGAACAGGGGCTTTAGTAAGCAAGTCTTTTAGTTGTAGGAAGGATTTTTCACAGGCCTCAGTCCATTCAAATTGGGAATCCTTTGTTAACAAGGCATAAAGTGGTTTAGCAATTTTACTGAAGTCTTTTATAAACCTTCTATAATACCCTGCATGACCAAGAAAACTTCTAACATCTTTTTGTTTTGCAGGAGTTTGTAAATTCAGAATAACTTCAATTTTAGCAGGGTCAACCTGAATTCCATTCTTTGAAATATGATGACCTAAAACAATACCTTCTTCCATCATCAGAAAACACTTTTCACTGTTTAGAGATAAATTTTTCTCTCTGCACCTTTTCAATACCTTTTCTAAATTCATCAGTGCCTCTTCAAATGTGACTCCATAGGTAGTGAAATCATCTATGTAAATTTCCATACATTCATGAGATATATCAGCAAAGATACTAATTACTGCTATCTGAAAGGTTGCTGGTGCATTACATAGACCAAAAGGCAAGACTGAATAAGCAAATGTTCCCCATGGATAGGTAAAAGTTGTCTTATCTTGATCCTCAGGAGCAATTTTTATCTGATTGTACCCACTGTAACCGTCCAAAAAGGAAAAATATCTTTTGCCAGACAATGAGTCTAGTACCTGGTCTACAAAAGGTAGTGGAAAGTGATCTTTTTTAGTGGCATTGTTCAATTCTCTGTAATCTACACACTCTCCATTTTCCACCTTTCTTGGGGACAATGACTAATGGAGAAACCCATTGGCTGTCAGAAATTGGGTAAATAAAACCAGCATCAAACAACTTTTGAATTTTATTTTTCACTATTTCTCTAAGTGCTAGATTTATTATTCTTTGAGGTTGTCTAATTGGTGAACAATTTTCTTTGATATATATCCTATGAGTACAAACTCGAGGATCGATTCCTTGCATGTCCCCATATTCCCATGCAAAAGCTTTATGCTGTTCTTGTAGCATTGTTAATAAGTCAGCCTCTTGAGACTGTGACAGCTTGCTATTAATATTCAAACAATGATCTGGAGACAATTCTATCTACTTAGTGAGATTACTCATAGAATCAACAGGTAATGTTTGTACCTCTTGTGGAAGAAAGTTATGAAAAATTGTCAAAAGTTTAGGCAATGAACTCTCAGAATCTAGTTGCTGCAGGAAACATTGATGATGACTTCCACTTGGATTAGATGAACTACCCGTATCAGGGTTAAATTGCAAAATTAGAAAAAGTAAAGCATCTTCACTCTGAAGTTGTGAGAATGGATCATTTTGAAGCATCATTAATTGAGCCAAAGAATTGGCTTCTTCAGTTTCTTCTCCCACATCTGGCCAAACAGGTTGGGACAAATATGGTTGAGGTCTAGTAGGCGGATACAAGGCCAATTTCTTTGTGGATTGACCATTAGAAATGGTCATATCTCTAGAACAACATCCTATAAAAGCATCAGTAGTTGCTAACCATGGTCTACCAAGGATAACTGGGTATCCTCCTAAAGTTTCCTTAACTGATAATATTGTGAAATCAGCAGGATACTCCCAAGATTCAAGAGTGACAATTACATCTTCCACCATCTCATTAGGTTTAACTGTGGAGCTATCTGCAAGCTGCAGAACTATGGGTGTAGATCTAATGTTTGAAATATTCAAGGAGTCCATAGTATGCTTTGTCATGACATTAATGGCAGCACCTAAATCAATCAAAATATTTTTTACAACTTGGCCATTTATATGTATTTGTACTATAGGACTTTTAGGGTCAATATACTTTGGAATGAATACATTTCCCAACATTATATCAGCCAATTTCCCTAAAACATGAATTGTTTGGGGATCATTTTTCTTCCATCTAGGCTTCTTTAAACAGGCTTCTTTAATAGCTTTTCCAAAAATGGGAACATCTTTAATAGCCTGAAATAAAGGGATTTGAATCTGTACATTCTTGAGCTGCTCCAGAATGTCAAAAGTGGATTCTTCTATGGATTTAGATTCAGTTCTTTGCAACCTCTGAGGAAAAGGTGGTTTGTCTTGTCTTTGCAAAACAGGTTCCGTAGAAACTGTATCGTGTAAAGGCATATGCTTAGTAGGAACAGTAGGTGCCATAGATTCTTCAAGGGGAGAATCTGGTATTTCAATAATCAGAGGTGGTTTGGGAGCAGGTAAAGTAGTTCCAGACCTCAGATGGATGTCATTAACGTTTAAGGCATAAGCTTGATATTGGTTGGCTTCAGTAAAATATGCAGGTTGTTGTGGCTGCTATTGTTGCTTATTATTGGGATTGGGCAATGGCTGGGCAGGCATAGGCGTTTGCTTCGGAGGGCCAGGATTTGTGGTAGTTGCTGCAGGAGGTGGCATGAGGGCCTGTTGTTGTGGTTGCGGAAGCTGCAAGAATCCAGGAGACTGGTTTTGCCATTGCTGAGGACCTCTCCATTGAGGATTGTGTTGCCAATTTCCTGAAGGTGGGGTCCATTGCCCTTGTGGCTGCTGCCAACCTCCTTGAGAGGATTGCCACTGTGGGGTCTGATAATTAGGCCAACTTGGTTGAGGAGGATTCCATGGTGGTGGTGGCCCATATGCATGTTGCCATTGGTTATTATAGCCAAAATAAGGATTACCAAAAGTTAAAGGGTCTTGAGGCATACCTTGTCTTTGGGCCCATGGTCTCCTTTGCGCAACAAAGAACACTTGATCATCATCACCTTCTACTGGTTTGAAGTCAGTCGGAAGTTGCCTAGCTTCCAAATTAGCCACCATCTTGCATCTGCAATCACGATTCTTCTATCTACAGTATGGACAGAACTTGGCCAAAACTACCTCAGCTTCTGCATGTTTCTTCCGAGCTTGCATAGTGTCTAGTTGTGTAGCCATATTATTAATGATGTCCTGCTTGAAGTCAAATAGCAAATTTGTTATCTCCATCCGGGAAACTCCACCAGAAGAAGACTTCCCCACTGTAACATGATGATCTCGACCTTTCTTAACTATTGCTCGAGAGTAGTTAAGACATATTTTCTTTATATCATCTCAAGGCAGTTGGGTTATATCACCTCCTCCCATCAGGTCTAGGGCGTCAATACAGGCATCACTAATTCCCCTTAGGAAGAGTAGTTTCTGAGAATCCTCGTTGAGAGTATGGTTTGAGTTTCTTTTGAGTGAAAACAAAAACCTGGAAATATAATCCTCCAGACTTTCATCCTCCTTCTGCTGAATGCAGAATATGTCATCACCTTTGCTGGCACTTTTACAATATTCCTTATACTTTTCAAGGAATTTCGTCTGCATAGTGGCCCAACTATCTACAACACCTCTTCCCAAACTCATGAACCACTTGAGAGCTCCTTCCTTCAAGGTGGAAGGAAATAACTTTATTTTATGAGCATCTGTGTTGTAGTCATAACTGCGACAGAGGACATCAAATTCAAATAGGAAAGTTTCTGGATCTTCCGTAACCAAGCCATAAAACTTTGGAAGAAAAGAAGAGGGAATGTTTTTAAGATTGTCGGTATCTTGTTAGGGAACAATGGGAAACTCAAATGCAGGAGGTGGATTATTAGGTGGATTATTTTCCATGTCTAGTTGCTGGAATAACAGAGTGAATGGATTTTCCTCAGGTTCGTTATCAGCTGGGTCAAATGGTAGTTCAATAAATAGATTTTCAGGGAGGAACCTTCCCAGTGCGTCTCTTCTTCTTCTATGCATGCAATACGGTGAGTAGTGGCTTGAAAGATTTTGAAAATTTTGACTAACAAACTAAACTAATGCTGAAAATGACTTCTAACAGACTCCTAGCTAGACGCCATCCCCGACAATGGCGCCAAAAATGGCTCCGCCCACAAAAGGATATGAAAATCACAGTAAAACCTTTCCTGGGAATTGGACATTCCAACAGGTGACTTGTATCTTCCTATGGATGTTCATTTTACTTGTCAAACCAGGGGACGTAGACTTTAAATGACACGGAAAAATATATGCACTAGGAACTAGTTTCGGTCAAATCTTAGCAGAGATAATATTGGAAGGAAATTCTATCTAAGCCACAGAACGATAATGCAAAATTCTTTTAACTCAACTATGATAGAAACCATAACAACTATGACTGAAACACAAACTATGAACCGACCTTATGCTGCAGGAACAGTCACAGGGATGGACTCTCTATGCTACAGGAGCACTATAAGACTGAGTTTGTATGAGAACTTCAAAGATGAAAGTTAACTGAAAATCAACAGAAAATAACAACTAACTAACTAGCTACAGATACTTACTAAGTGGGCCCCCTTAGCAAGCATCTAACGATTATACAGATGCTAAACTCAGAACTTCATTGGATTTTATTCATGAAAACAGAATGGTATACATTGCTTTATTGATGTAGAAACTAACAATAAACTCTGTCTTTGATCATACAGATTCTATTTCTCATTATCATACTGACTCTTATATAATATCTGCTATTACTATGCTTCTAACTTTTTCTAACTATCCTCCCTCTTCTGTCCCTCTCGCGTAGGAGAACTTTATTTATAAACAGGAGAGCAACTAACTAACCAACCCAATCAGAGAAAGATGTGGAAGTAAAGTATCCCAGAATCAAGGAACAAACTTCATAAATGAATTTATGCGTTCAACCTGATTCAGAGAGAATTTAGCACTCCATTTTTTCCAAATTGACTGTCATTAAAATTCTTTCCCAAGGTTTCGGTCAAAGAGTCTTCATCAGAGCTTCCTCGAAGTCGTGCAGGAAATGGACTTTACTGCAAGGCTGAGATCGGTTGCGCTTGACTCGATCATTCTTCAACAACCTGCGAAACAAAAGACATGCGAAAGAAAAGGCGTATGGCACATACACAATATCTATTCATTAATTGCACATTTTAAATCTACTTCATCATTCAAAAATTGTATACGATATACCAGCCATTTTAGGGAGTCAACGGGCAATAAATGCAATCAAGTCAACACCATGAGCTGCAGGAGTATGAAAGTATTATGCAACAGGATATCCCCATAAAAGGTTTCAACAAAGTTTAAACAGCCATGAAATAACAAAAGTAAAGTCATTAAAATTTTATCATAACATTCAAATTATGAGCATTTTGTAAGCTCATCAGTTAGCATAAAAAATAGGATATGATGATCATGTTGATGTTTCTCCTTCAGCTCATTTCCTCTGTACTTCCTTGATTGTTTCAGTGTATGATTAATAGTAGGATGCACTAATTTTGGTGATTCATATAGGTTTCCTCATAATCAGAGCCTCTGACATCCACCTCTTTTCTCTTACAATTCAACAGAGCTCGAGAAGACAACGGTGCACCACTTCAGCGTCGACCATCAGCCAATCAGGCAATGATGATTATGTCATTACTTATGTTATTTTTTTTTTTTTGCATCTTCCATAGTGCAGTGTGTTATTAGTGATGCACTATGACAGTCACATCCATGACTTGTGTGGATATTTGATCTCATCTTTATGCTTTTCATTTCAAAAGGAAAATGCATTTCAATGCAATGTTGTAATATCATTTGGATTCTCGTAATCAAATGAAGCTATGTAAAAATGAATCATTTTTATGAAATGAATGAAAGCATTTAAAATGCTCTGTTATTTATATGCTCAATTTTGTACTTCATGTAATTATGGAACATTTGAATAGCATTCTGAAATTCTGATTCTTCTTTTAAATGCACAATTGTCACTTGACGAACAAAGAACATGATGCAAACAACACTTAAACACAATCTGTAATTTCACCTTAAGCTATAACAATGTTCAGCCAGCTCCACCAATCGAGCTGTGCCAAAAAATTCGTAACAGGGACCACTTGGAGGTTGGGAGTTAAATAGTTAAGTCTTTTCTGGGAGACTTGTTGTGAATATTGTAGATTCCCATCTTGATTCTTTAGAAATGCACAAGTGGTGTACACGTGTCTTGGTGGAGACCACAAGGAATGATTGACAGTTTGGTGTGAGAGTCAAAGGTGATGGACGAGTGATGTGTCAACACATGGCACAATTTCATTTGCTGATTTTACATCACTATTGTAAATCAACAATCATTAGAAAATTTTAAAGGGAGAGATTCACCATTGTAATTAATATTTTTAGTGATTATTTGCTAGGATTCACCACTGTGATTATTATTTTTACCAATTATTCATTAAGATTCGCCAATATTTTACAATTTTTTTAAAAAATGTGCATAGATTCACTAAGAAAATTAATATATTTTTTCAAATAAAAGGAAAGATTCGCGAGGATTTTACACCTTCACCAAGGGGGGTTTCTTGAAGTTATCCCTGTTTGAAAGCACAAGTGGCTGACTTGACAACATACATCCAACAATGGTCATCGGTCAAAGAGCTCCCTACCATGTCCTCATCAGAACTACCTCTACTACTGTCCAAGGATCACATTGACTAGTTGGAGAAAAGAAAGAATTGGATGAAGGCCATAGAGGATTGGATCTAACAAGTCCTAGTCTACGATGGACATATGGGCATAAGCTGCATTATTAGGATAACCAACAAGTTCCTAGATGTGCAAAGGATACTCAAGGGAATAAAGAAGTTTTGTACTGACTTCCCTGAGCTATACAAGATTACGTATCCCAAACTTGAGGCTATTCTCAAGATACCTGATAAATCCTGGGAGAAGGAGTTTTCTTTGGAAAAAGGTGATCATTGGCTCATGGAGACATGGAGGCTAAGCTTGAACCATAGAAAGGAAGTGTTGGAATGAGTGCTTTGTGAGGTGGAGTTGGATATTGACTGGGTCAAGGAAATATGACAGCCCGCGAAGAATATCTGAGACTGATGACAAATTTTGATGTGCCCGCTATTGAGTTGGATCCAAAAAAGATAAAGTTGTACTTCCATAAGAAGATGGAAAATGGGATCATAGATGCAATGACGCTGGATTTCATGGGTTTTGCTACACATGCTTTCACTCAATCCGAGTAGGTAGTAAAGAACATGCGGAAATGTGATAAAGATTGGGATGAGATTACAAGCAAGTCTAGGAAGTATAATTTCCAAGTGATTCAGTCAGATATATTGGAATGGAACAAGCTCTAGGCATTGATCATAAAGTTTGTGGCATACGCCACCGTGAAGAGGAATGAGGGAAATCCCATAATTGATGATGAATTCCTCACCAAGTAGTTGCTACAAAAGGAAATCAACAAAAAGACAAAAGAGCTACAGTGTTGCCACATAGGGAAAAAATAGGCTAAATGACAAAATATAATTTTAAATTGCAATATATTTGGGGGTAGGTGAAACCCTAATTTGTAGTGAATCTTAGCCACACAATGCAAATCAATCTTGGTCATTCATTTTTCTTTTTTGACAATATAAATAGGGGGTCTCCTCTCATTTTGAAGAGGGAGTTGAGTTGTTGTAATGGCATGCTACTAGAATTTTAATATAAATTCATTGACTTGGTGGATTCTTGAGTTCCTCTTGCATGTTTCATGATTCTTCTTCTCTTAGTTAGTGAATTAGAGTAGATTTACTTTGTTGTTCTTTATGTTTTACTTTGCTTTAGTAGTTTAGTTAATGGTGTGCATTGATGGGTAGGTGCAAGAAGTTGGGTCCACAAAATGTTCAGAAAGTGGGCGTGTTTTTCCTAATTTTTAGAATTTGTCACAATTGGAATTAAAATTTGAAGCACTTACACATTGAATCTTTAAAAAGTTCAGTAATAAAAAATTTAATATTTTGAGTCTATTTTTCAAATATGTAATTTATTCTAATACATAAATGATACAAAATAATTTTTAATACGCTATATAAAAATCACTTTTTTAGGACCATACCATGCACGTGTACGAACACCATAATTTGACATAAAGAAAAGTATTTTTCTAATTCCTTTTGGGGAAAGATGTATCTTATAATGAAGATTGATGAGGATATTTTTTATAATCTTTTTCATAATAATTTTTTATTTATTAAATTTTTATTGGCTGTAATTTTTGGTTTTTAAAACCCTTTTGTACGAACACCATAACTTGACCTAAACTTATCAGTTTTTGAATTTTATTTTTTCCATTGTGTAAATAATTGTTTCTAGATTGATGCCATATAATTTTTTAACACGAAAATTAAAAAAAATAAAAGTTATTAAAAAATACAAAAACTTGACATTTTGAGTTTATGGACCTCTTTCCTCATATATTAATTATAAAATAGAAAAAATAATTAAATGATAAAAAATTACATATTTGAAAACCATAAATTGTCATATATAATGGGTTTTAATTTCATAAAACAATTTTAAAAGTAATCATTAGCTATATTGCCAAATTTATTTTTTTCTCTTGAAATTTCCATGACCTTGTACTTCTAGGTCTAAGCCTTTAGTGTTAGGTTATAATTCCTTTTCTAAGCCTAAACCTAAATGAAAAACATGTGTTGTGAGTTTCAAACCTTTTGGAACAAGTACCCACTTCAAAATGGGTACCTATTTTAAAAAATGAATGGGGATTTGTTTTAAAGTTGAAAAATGACACTTCCCTTGAATGTGGACCCAACTTCTTGCACTTAATCTGATGTTGTAGAATTCTATTGTGTGTTGGAAACCTTCCTTGTCCATACTTTTTGTTGTTTATCATTGATAAATAGTTGTGTAAAGTTAGTTTGGGAATAAATTGAAAGCTGCACTAAATTTCTATCTTTTATTCATGCTTTTGGTGAATGAATGGTCGAATATTTGTAGTCCTTAGAAGCTTGGACTAGTTTCATGAGACTGTGAAGTAATTTGGTTGAGTGGAACTCAGTTTTAGGAAGGTTGTCTATAGTAGGGCCCTCCATTGTCACTGCTCATTTCTAGTTTAAGGTCTAGGAAACTCCTCCCTTCCCCGCCCCTTTTCCTTTTTTTTATAGTGAATTTGAACAAGGTTCATTGCACATTGTAAAGCCAAATCTAAAGCTGAAATAGGAGTTCTAGGCTATTGTTTTAACCTACAACAACAATGCAACAACTTTCCCATCTTAAGAACTCTATTAGAAGATCCAATTCCCCTTCAACTTAACTCACGTAAGTTTTCCCTGTGATTACCAACAAGAGCACATCAAAGCAACTGAGACATTCCAAGCAAGTCATGACCTGACACTCAAGAGACCTTGGGGTGATTTTCAGCAATTTTTTGTTGGACACTTCCTTTCAAGAGAGGTAGTGCACCTATGCACTACCTGTGTTGAGAAAATGATAAAACACACATAAACATAACCCATACTCAATGAAATTAGTAAACAATGCTTCAAATATTCAACCAAAAATCATGAAAACATAATTCAAAGATAATGAAACCAAGTAAAGCATTCAAACCTTCAATCCCATTGTGGGTTGATTATAATTTGTGATGTGAATTTCTCAAAATTTTCATAATCCATGATTGAAAAAGCTTAATTGAAGATGTGATTCACAAAAGGATGCTCAAATATTCAAGATTTCTCAAGAATCCAAGTGGGCCCAAGCTCATGAAAACTATGAATGACTTTCATGAATGAATGAGTTGTTTTATATATTTGAAGATTTTTGATCAATGGTGGAGATTGAATTTGAAGATCAATGGATGAGAGGAAATCAAGGAGTCAAGGAAGATCAAGCGTGGAGGATGAATGAGAGCCCAAAATATCCCTATTTTCATGGAAAATTGGTTGAAGATATTTTGAACTGGAGGGAATTAGATATTTGAATTTGAATTGGGAACATTCTTTATGCAAGTTAGAGGAAAATTAGGGAATTAAATAATTATAAAAATTATTTAATTATGAGGATGAGAGAGAATTAGGATCTTTAATTAAATAGTTGGAAATCATTTAATCAAGTGGGATAGAGGGAAACTTGAATTTAATCAAATAATTAGAAATCATTTAATCAAATAGGAGAATTAATGAGAAAATGATGAAAAATGATGAATTATTCAAATAACGTTAATTATTCAATTAATAGAGAAAAATGATGAATTTAATCAAATCATTGAGAATTATTTAAATAAATTGGGGAAATAGGGGATAGTGAAGAAAAGGATGAAAATGATGAAATTGAGATCTGTGATACATTAAATTTTTTTTAGGTGTCTATAGTATCAATTTATTGTGTAATAGTAGATGGATATGTAATAGGTTGAGTGTTAATTTCTAACTATATTCCTTAAAAAATGCTAGTAAAAATGGTCAGACATTATGAATATCATGTACATTAAAGGTTAAAATACATATAATGAAAAAGGTATAAAATGATCCATATTAGAGCCACAACATGTACCACATGCATCTAAAGATGGGGTATCAACATGATGCATAGATGAAGCTACAATATTTTCTAACTTATGGCCACTAGAAGGTGAATGAATGAAACTATTATTTTTAAACATGTTCTATGACCAAGAGTGAATGAATCAATGAAGGTATGTCTTGGTGAAACGAATGAAGTATAAGAAGTATGAAACATACCAAACCATTGTAATACTTAATTTATTAAAATTTCTTAAAATATATCAATGAGGAGTATATCACCATGTATATGCGTTGTATTTACTCATAATGTAACATTATATACATATTCTTTACATGTAATGATGCATCTTTATTCCTATTAAAATAATTAAGAATGAATTATTCACTAATGCCATTAATTATATGATCCAATATATATTATGGAATAAATATCCACCACTAAGATTATGTGAAGGAGACAAAAAATAATATTCATCATTGAAGAATCTTCCATAGTTATCCTTACTAAAAAATAATAGATTACGAGATAGGGGATATAAAGGAAGGACCACCATAAGACACATGAAAAATATCATTATTATTAAGAAAACTAGCTTCACTATGATATGTTATGCAAGAATTCTGATTTCCCACTAATATTATGTGAAGGACATAAAAATGAAATTTCATCACTTAAGAATGTTTCACACTGCTCCTCACAAAATAATTAATCAATAAAATATGATCCAAGGAATAGAGAGGAAGGGGTGCCATGAATGACATGAGAAATATCATCATGATTAAGAAAATTAGCTTCAATATCATAAATTATGTAAGAATTACGATCATTATGAATCTCATAGACATATGAGGAAAAATATCCTCACAATGAGGGAGTAGCACATGAACATGTTCTAGGAAGGATAAAAAGTTACTAACATATTGAACCAGTGTATCTCTAGAACATAAAGTACCCTCTCTTTAATAAAATAATATAATATATTCAACCTTGGTTACATGGTTTTGTTTAATAACTTGTGTATAAATATTAAGATCCTTGAGGTATTTAGGAAGGGATGCCAATGCCAAGAATTGATTGTAATCCATGGTGAAATACTTACCTATGAAGGTCAAAAAGTGGAGGAATCCAAAATTGGTGAATTCTAACCAAGATAAAGAACCTAGGTGAAACACTAAGAGAAGAAGGAGAGGGTATGTGCAAGATCATCATGGAAAAAATAGGCCTTTAAGTGGTGAAAATTTTAGAAAAATCAAAGTTAGGCAACTTGATGTAAAAATTTGAATAAGTTATCTATATTATTTCAAAAATATGTAAGAATAGAATTTGTAGCAAATTGAATGTAGTTTCTAAACTACTAGGTTTTCTTTTTTAAAAAAAAAACTATTTGGTAAAAATTTGAAATTTCAATGTAGTAGTACCTAAATTTCAGGGAAAAAATAAGAAGTAGGTGTATGTCTAACCACCCTAACCATAATAAAATGATAATATTTTAGATTTAAGTAGATGAATCATATCCCAATGTTATGCATTTTTTTTGTAATTTTTTTCCAAGTAAATAATTAATTATGATTTTTTTATTAAAGATTTAAAAAAATATAAAAACTCGTATGTCTAACCACCCTAACTTGGTCAAATATTCATGAAATTCATTTTTTATTTTTTTAATATTATAGTATACAAAGCATATAATGTGACAAATATTTCAGATTAAAAAATGTGATATTGTATGAAAACTATAGATGTTTTTCAATCAGCCTATCAATTAGGACTTTAGTCATATTTAAAATAGAAAATGAATAATAATTATTTATTAAATTCAAAGTAAAACGTAATTTATGTTGGTGGAAAACTGCGAATCTCCTTTAAAAACCCTTTTTTGTTTCATCAATTTTTGGTAAAAAAGAAGTCGTCAGCCACATACCCATCATATCACCACTTTTTGGCCCATCACGATCCTGCACATACCCGAGAAATAAAATATGAAAAAAGGGAATATTAGAGAGAAAAATATTTAAAATAAAAAAATTAAAATTCTAAACTTAGGGGATATACAAGAAAGTATTAGGTTCACCGATTTATATAGAGATTAAAAAAAATCCTACAAATATCTAAAGGGAAATTAATTAATAAATAACATGTGTAATCATCAATTAACATTCTAGCTATAAGAAATTCAGTATGATAGTGTTGGAGCCTAAAATTTCATGCAAATTTTAGTTTCCCATATGTGAAAAATTGGTTTTGGCACTCAGAAGTAAAGTTAAAAAATCTGCTTATGTGGCTCATTTTGAAAAATCATATCTTTGGATTTGTTCATTTTTATGCCAAACCACTTTGCAAACATGTTTTTCTAACATGTGGGAGTACGCACGCTAGTTTTCAGCTTCATCCGATCAGTTTTGACAAAGTTTCAGAGGGCCAAGTTTAAGGGTTTTTGAAAAAATCTGCTGTCAGTACAGTGAAGAATCTGTTAAAATGATCAAATTTGGGGTTGAATATTAATTAAATGGATGATGATAATGACAAATTAATTGGTGGCTTAAATTATCTACACCAAAGTATACCTCCATAGCAATTTTCAGGTCTCCAGGGCATCATTTGATATTTTTGCAAAGCCAAAACCAAATGAATTTTACACAGTTTGGAAACTGCATTTCTAGAACAGCTACAACATGGTCAACTTTGGTGTTTGATATTTCATGAACGGATATGGTTGGTGAAAAACCATCTTGTACACATGTTAACCATGACTAAATGAGATAATATCCAAATTAATAGCTTCTCAAGATCACATTTGATATTTTTTCAAAAGGGGCAAATGGAGGGTTATAATTGAGCTTAACAGTGGTAATTTTCAAAAAATGTTGAGCAAGCAACTTTGGAAATTTATAGTTTGCAATTATGAAAATTTCATACCAAACCATTTGACAAGCATACTCTCCTATCAAAACTTAACATGTATGTGACTTTTCATGGTCGTTGGAGAAGTTCTGGTATGTTTTTAAATTGTTTTGCGATCGCCCCGGGCTAGATTTGGCGCTCTGAAAAAGTTGCAAATTTTGGAATTCTAAGGATGACCCAGTTAGTGTTTTGGCCTTGAATATCTCCAGTTTAAAAATCATTGAATTATGAGGTCATTTGGTGACTAATTTAAAATTTCATTTTTCTCACTACATGCTTCGACAGGGTAGTTTACAAAGGAAGTACTTTGATTTGGTGAGCTGTTCAAAATCCATGAGAAACCCACTTCCAAAATAATTGATCATAGTCATTTGAAAATTTTCATGGCTCTAGGATGATCCTCCATGTGCCCGCGGTGAAATTAATTTATTTGCTCTCGAGCCAAAATTAAAAAATTCTTTCTTAAGTTCTAAAGTTCAAATGACATATATTTTAAACAATTAGGTATGTTTTAAAATGAATATGGATGCTTTCAAAACCCTAAATATTTCAGTGTTTTATAAATTTTAATCTTTGTAAAATATTTGAAAAATAAATAAGCAATGAAGAAATTTATTGGCAAGAGAAGGGAGCTCGGAGTAAGTTTTCTTGAGTGAATATGTCACGCCGATGAAAATATTATTTTGAGGAATATAAATTTCATGTTTTTATTAAGGGGTTATAAGGTAAGCAATTATTTTACCCACAAAAGCATATTGGGTAAAATTTATAAAATATTTGCACGGGGAGTTGAGATATTTTCACCAACTAGATATATAATTATTTTACCCAAATGAATGATTTAAATCAGGGGAAATATTTCAATCAAACAAAATAAACTGGAATATTTTTCACCAACGGAATTACAAGAGTGAATAAATTATTATTACAAGAAGGGTGTATTTTACTGGGTAAAAAATACTAACGAAGATTTAAAGTAATAATCATGGTGTGATTATTTTAATAAAATTGCAATCTTGATTTTTCACTGAGAGGTTATTCAAAGTACAAATGTTTGTACTGAGGAGTAAAACATTCTCTAGGGAGTTAAAATCATTTGAAGAGTCATGGAGGGGATAATTATTTTACAGAAGGATTATTTTATTTTGAATAAGCCAGAGATTTTCCACCAAAAGGATTAGTGAAGATTGTTAAGATCTCAAAAGTATTGTGAAATGATGATTATTATTCACGTAGACACAAGGATGAATAAAATATTTAATTTGTCGATAAGGAAACTAATTAAATATTTTATTTCACCGAGAACAATTAAACAAAGAGTTGCGCCAAAAGGAAGAGTTGCACTAGATGGATGTCATGAAAGGTTGTAACCCTAAAATAATGTATATATGTCAAATGAAATCAAAAGGAAAAAGATTAGATTTAAGAGAAGTAAGTAGGTTAGGTAGTTGGATAGGTGAACTGTTGCCAAAATAAATATCATTCTGTACATTGTAAAATATTTTAAAATTATATCATGGAGAAGAATACATTTATCTGGCGATCCAATTATGGTATCAATTGTTTGTCGAATTTATTGAAATCATTATTTGGTTGTCTCCAAGGTTGTCATTTCTTAATTATTTAAATTGAAATATCAAGGATATTCTTGAATTTATCAAAGAACACTTGTTGTTCTTATCTGGTTCAATTAACTGGTTCCTGCAAGACATGATTAAATCCTTTGATTAATCACAATAATTTGGAAAAGGACATTTGGATCATTAAGAAAAAATTGATAATTATACTCTTGCACATTTACACAAGTTGTAAATAGTCACAAGTGCCAAGCAATTTGAATTATAGCCATTAAGTAAGTCACCCATTATACAGATCTTGACTCCATTAGCCCAACATAAGTAGGCACTGGTCACAACATTCACATCTTACAATTTTATAAAATCTTATTAAAACATTCACATTTCAAGTTCAATATTAGGAATAGGAGTATTCAGTAATCTTTCGTCTATTACACTTTGTGCCATCGTAATAGATCCATCAATTTAGTCAATTCATACAACTTTAAGTCTGCTTTATTCACATAGGTACACCCACCTAGGTTTTGCAACACCTATAGAGTAGAAGGTTCAAACCATTTGGCCTTGTCTATTACCCTAAAACATACCAAGTGTTTGGCAACCTCTTGAGGTATTTTTCCTTCATTTTTCAGAGCTAACAAATTAGCGACTCTACTGGGGACAAACGTCAGAAAATATGGTTCCAGCCTTTCCATGTAAAGAGTCAATATAAATTTCACATTTGGAGTGAGGAGATTCCGCCGGGGAGAATAAAAAATAATTTTAAAGAATCATTTTCCTACTTTTTGAAAAGTAGGTGGCGACTCTGGAAAAAAATTGATGAAAAATGTTTGACAACTTTATGGTAAAACCTTTGAATGAGCTACGTGATGAATTAAACAAAGTGAAAGAAGAACTAGATGAGAGCAAGAGAGCATTACTTCAAAAGCTGAGTGGATTGGGTATCTTGCCTGCTTTAGACACACCACAATATATACAATTCTTCGATGAGGAAGGATATTCAAATGCAAGTGGTCCTTGGATTCCACAAGCGCTTCATAATACAATTTGGAATTTTCACAATGAAGGTAAATGCTTATCCAGTCCCTCCTGGACAAAGATTGGTAAGTTATCAAGATTGTCAATGTGATCAATTTCAAGTGCAACACAATTCTAGTCCACTTGGATATATCAATCAGAATCTGCAGCAAGGTACGTATCGGAACCAACAATCTAAAAATGATGAATGTGTCAAAAATATTTTGGAGGCCCTTCTTGACATAAGAAGAAATAGAGTAGAATCTGGGCATTCTTTGATTTGCATAATGTTAGAAATTTGTATGCAAATGCCTATGAATTACAAGCTCAATAGACCCATGTTTACTAAGTTGTTCATGAAAGTATATTGGCCCAATTCAATTCATTGGCCTAAGTCACTTTTGACCAAGTGAATGTGTTGATTGATACCATAGATAAGAAAAGGGATGAAGATAATTGTGACATCATTGATGAAGATGAAGACATTGATCAGATGATGTAGCCAATAGAAGATGAGACAAGTGTAAGTCAGAATGATTCCTATGACAGCCTACATGAGGAAGACGAAGATGTAGAAATTTTCTCTTGCATAATAGATTGTGACAGTGTATGCTATGAAGGATCTATTGAATATTCAAATGTTGATCTACAACAAGATGATTCTTGCAGTTCTGGTGATGATCGAGAAGAAGAAGCAATGGAAACTATGAATCCATTTGACAATGAGCAAACAATACCTCCTGCTGCAGATAGGAACTGTTGGAACTGTAAAAATTTGGTGTTTTTACATGAGTTTTCATTCATAAATTTCCTGATTTGGTCCTACCGTATGCATTTTTCGTTTATTGTTGGCCATATTGTCCCATTGAATCAATCGAGTTATGCATTTTTCATGTCTCGATCCATATCGACATAGGTTCATTCCCGTCTCCCTAATCAATTCTGCATTTTCCGCTTGCATGAGTCTATGTTGCCTATCGGCAAGACTCATTTAATGTCACATCAATTGAAGTTTGTTTGCAGGTGGCGTTCGGCAGGACCTTTCTTTTGTCACAGCGACTGGTATTTGTTCGTGGTTGGTTGTCGGCATAACGTTCATCTTGTGTTGGCGACAACGGGGACATCTATCGGCGTATGTTATGGCTATCGGGGTAGGGTCTCACCGAATTCAACATATCTCCCTGACTTATGCATGTGAAAATCTATCGGCGTAGCTTTGTAGTATCGGCATTATGTCTCAGTGAGGTCTTCTTGTCTCACCGACTGGGGGAACATAATACATCATATCGGCATGAGTGTGTGTTTTCGTGAGGATGTCATGGTGATATCCATATGTCTCACCGATGATGCACGAGCTTTCTTCTAAATGACTTTCGGTGGGAGATAAAATTATCGGTGTAGGGTCTCCCCGATATCTTGAAGCTACAGCGACAGTAAATCAAAGGAAATGTACATTTCGGTGGGAGACTTCTTATGTCTTAGCGAGGATGAATATAACAAAGATGCTATGCGGTGTGACCTTTTGCTTTCGGTGTATGGTCATAGCGAAGGGGTCGGGTCTTGCTGACAATATTCAATGTGGACTCCTCTTGGTGCGTGAATGGCTTTCGGAAAGAGTCTTGATTTCTCTTGGCAATCTTGATGTGCTCGGCTTTCGGTATAACAACTTTCTTTACTAGACGTCTCGCCGAAGGTTGGAAGTTGTGGCGACAGTGGGTCCTTGTTGGCATAGGTGTTGAAATGTCTCAGCGACTGACAAATAATGTGATGGAAACCTTCGGTATAGGTTGGGGTGATCGCCGTAAGGTCTCAGTGAGTGACCTTCGATCTCATCGATGGAAAACAAAGGGATGTCAGTGTGAGATCAGAACTCTCTTGGCGATATAGTGAGAATCTAAAGCTTTCGGTATAGCTTGATAAATTCTAGGGGACTTCTCCCCGAGTTTGAAATGTCTCAGCGACATACATAAGATAGGAGGGCTCGTCGGTAGGAGAAATCAAAAGTCACGGTGAAAGCAGAATACACATGGGATGATAGCGTTTGAATTGCCTTTAGCAGGACGATGTGTTATGTCTCACCGATTGTTCGCAGGTGAACAACAAAAATAAAAATTGCTGAGGTCAACATGTATTTGCTTGATGACCGTTGCATGCCAGCTCAATTGGAGCCCGAATTTTGTGCTGGGTCGACATGTGATCTCAATATGATATTTTCTTCAAATGCTTGTGTATAATAGGCATTTCGACAATTGTAAAAAAGGGGAGATTTTAGACCAGTTATTAGTTATTCGATACAGTAGGCATTTTTTGATGGATACAGTACTATAGATTCATCAGATCAGAGACTATGATGTATGTTTTCAAATTGGAGGTATTTATTAAAGTCAATTGATGTTGCTGCACATGTCTGGTATTAGTTATCTATTGAAATTAATAGAAGAATTGCTAAGTTGTCTCCAAGATGGATTCTTTCTGATTGTTTAAATTGATATGACAAGTTTGTATGCAATTTATCAGTGCACACTTGCTGCACTTGTGTGATCGATTAATTGGTTCTTTCAAGTAAAGACTAAATCCTTTTAGTTAATCACAGTAATTAGAGAGATTCAATTGGATTATTCAAGTAGAGCTTAGTAATCACATTCTTGCATGTTTATACAAGTTGTAAGCATAATATGTGCTAGATAATTTGAATTTTCTCAGAAAAGTGTTGCTCATCTTGATCTCATTTGACTCCGCATACCCAATAAGGCACTGGTCTCTGCATTTCACCATTTGAACTTATTCAGTTTTCTTTACATCTGTTAATTGAATATTTATTTTAGGATTCAGATCATAATATTGTTACTGTTTTCAAGTTGGATTTTAATTGTTCACTCCCATCTGCTATTGTGAACAAGTTGTTATAAGAAGGTTGATTACAAGTTAAGTCTGCATTATTCAGAGAGGTACACCCACCCAAGTTTTGCAACACCTAAAGAGTAGAAGGTTGAGTTCTCTTGACCTTGTCTATTACCCTAAAGCGTATCAGGAGATTGATAGCCTCTTGAGGCATTCAACCTGCATTTTTGAGAGCTAACAAGAACCATGAAGAGGAAGAAATTGGCATACTTGAAAATGATTCCCATTTTTTTTCAAATCCACTATATGATGAGAAGATAGAAGAAGATCAGATGAGATTTTGCCAAGGTATGCCTGAAAACTGATTTTATATGTTTTCAAATCCACTTTATGTTGAAGATGAATGTTTCTTGATAATCAAAGTGATGCACCAAGTTGTGAGAAAAATGAATATGAGATCAACATATTTGAACCACCATTTTTTGATGATGAGAAGAATAAAGAACACAACAGCAGTATGGTGGATGATGACGCATATTCACTCAACAGTGAGCAAATCTCAGATCTACTGGAAATGGAGTATATAAAATATACACATCAAGATTCAAAAAATTCATTTCCAGCATTAATTGATTCAAATTTGCATAATGATGGTTGTGTGGATAAGAATTTTGTGTCACTACCAATTAGTGATATGGAGGAAGTAAAAAATATTTCAGATCTGATTATTTCAAAAAATGTTGATATGATAGAATTATCAAATTTACATAAGAAGCATTCTGATAATGAATTCTCAGTACAACCGAAAGATCATTTTGCAATTTATGATAATGAGCAAAATAATGAGAAATGTTGCATTGAATATGCACACACATTGTATGGTGAAGATGACAGACATTTATTTCATGATGATATAGAATATGAATTGCAAGATGGTGAAAGGAATTTGGGCCAAGCTGAACATAATGATCATCTGAAGGTTTTCAATGACAGTGGCAGGGCTGATTGCATAAGTGTTATTAAAAAGAATTTGATGAAAAAAAAATAGAGCAAGGTATTCGACAGGGGAAAATAAAGACAATTATTTTGGTGGCCTTGTGCCATCAGCTGTGGTGAAGATTTTTTAGAAAACCATAACAGTTCATCACACAAAAGGGAGTTTGAATCTGCTGCTTGATGGATAAATTATTTGGTCTGCTCTTCCAGTGATATGTATTCTTGCAATGATCTCACAATCATTCATCCCCAGACGGAGCCACTGTTGGAGCCTAAAATTTCATGCAAATTTTAGTTTCCGATATGTGAAAAATTGATTTTGGCACTCAGAAGTAAAGTTGAAAAAAATGCTTATGTTGCTCATTTTGAAAAATAATAACTTTGGATTTGTTCATTTTTATGCCAAACCACTTTGTAGACATGTTTTTCTAACATATGGGAGTATGCACGCCAGTTTTGAGCTTCATCCAATCAGTTTTGACAAAGTTTCAGAGGGCCAAGTTTAAGGGTTTTTGAGAAAATCTGTTGTCAGTACAGTGAAGAATCTGTTAAAATGGTCAAATTTGGGGGTGAATATTAAGCAAATGGATGATGATAATGAAAAACTAATTGGTGCCTTCAATTCTCTACACCAAAGTCTACCTACATGCCAATTTTTAGGTCTCCAAGGCATCATTTGATATTTTTGCAAAGCCAAAACCAAATGAATTTTACACAGTTTGGAAACTACATTTCTAGAACATCTACAACATGGTCAACTTTGGTGTGTGATATTTTATGAACGGAGATGGTTGGTGAAAAACCCTCTTGCACACATGTTCACCATGAATAAATGAGCTAATATCCAAATTTATAGATTCTCAAGATCACATTTGATATTTTTTCAAAAGGGGCAAATGGAGGGTTATAATTGAGCTTGGCAGTGGTAATTTTCAGAAAATGCTGAGCAAACAACTTTGGAAATTTATAGTTTGCAATTATGAAAAATTCATGCCAAACCATTTGACGAGCATAATCTCCTATCACAACTCAACATTTATATGCATTTTCATGGTCGTTGGAGAAGTTCTGGTATGCTTTTTAATTGTTTTGCGATCGCCCCGGACTAGATTTGGCGCTTCGAAAAAGTTAATTTTTTTGAAATTCTAAGGATGACCCAGTTGATGTTTTGGCCTCAAATATCTCCAATTTCAAATTCAGTGATTTCTGAGGTCATTTGGTCACTAATTTAAAATCTCATTTTTCTCACTACATGCTCCGATAGGGTTAGTTTACAAAGGAAGCACTTTGATTTGGCGAGCTGTTCAAAATCCATGAGAAACCCACTTCCAAAATAATTGATCACAGTCCCTTGAAAATTTTCATGACTCTAGGATTCTGTGTGCGCATAGTAAAATTAATTTATTTGCTCTCCAGCTGAAATTAAAAAATTCTTTCTTAAGTTCTAAAGTTCAAATGACATATATTTTAAAACATTAGGTATGTTTTAAAATGAGTATGGGTGCTTTCAAAACCCTAAATATTTCAGTGTTTTATAAAGTTTAAACTTTGTAAAATATTTGGAAAATAAATAAGCAATGAAGAAATTTATCGGCAAGAGAAGGGAGGTCGGAGTGAGTTTTCTCAAGTGAATATGTCACGTCGATGAAAATATTATTTTGAGGAATATAAAATTCATTTTTTTATTAAGGGGTTATAAGGTAAACAATTATTTTACCCACAAAAGCATATTGGGTAAAATTTATAAAATATTTGCATGGGGAGTTGAGATATTTTCACCAATTGGATATATAATTATTTTACCCAAAGGAATGATTTAAATCGGGTGAAATATTTCAATCAAACAAAACAAACTGGAATATTTTTCACCAATGGAATTTTAAGAGTGAATAAATTATTATTACAAGAAGGGTGTATTTTATTGGGTAAAAAATACTAACGAAGATTTAAAGCAATAATCATGGTGTGATTATTTTAATAAAATTGCAATCTTGATTTTTCATGAGAG
>VDFB02381853.1:0-10368 GCA_007258455.2 Sequoia sempervirens | reverse complement strand
TTTCACATGAGCAATACAATGACTTGAAGACTTAGTGTTGGTCTCTGTTGATTTGCTATGCCATGTCCAAGCAATAACACTTTTCCATGATCTTAGTTTTTTATGTGTTAATGTTCTTGAAACACACGAGATCAATACTTTACTTTGTCTTTTAATGGGTTTTTATCATTTTAAACAGCATCTGTTTTTCATTTATATATGTTTTTGAAATGTTACAGTGGTATATATGGATTTTCAAAGGAAGATCTTTAATTTTAATCTATTATTTCCTATGATTAAATATAATATGGACCCATAAAATTTTATATTATAAGTTTTATATTGTTTTGTATGTAATTAGTCTTTAGATTATTTAGTGTGAGAATATGATTGAAATTCACTTGAAAATTCATCTCATATTTAAAAAATTAAAAAATTATAATTACAAAATAAATGTAGACAATTCATCATAGATTGATATTCATTAATTTAAGGAATTGACAACCTCAAAAAATATACATCTCATATAGCTCCAATAGCTCCAATGGGGAAGGTTTCATTCAGTTTCACCAGTAATTTCTTGGTTCCCACATTTCTTTCATCCTATGAAAGTGTGAAATATTAATAATATTTGTTTAGAATTAATTCATCATATAATACTTCCTAGAGTAATGAGTAAACCAAATCTTCCAAAACCAAGTTTTCTAGAAACCAAATATTCCATCCATGAAAGTATCAATCTTTAAACATGATTTTGCATTCTTAAAAAGGCCTACAATGTTTCAAGCATGATGCCTTTTATAGTGAATACATTACTTTTTATTAGTTATGGTTTTCAATCTATAAGATCATACTTCCTATATATTTTGATGGTGCAACTATAAATCATAGTTTTTGCTAATGATGTCATCTAATGAATTTTCCATTGCCATCATCATTCTATTAGTGGGATCAATTTCTAGCTCTATGAAATATTATTCAATTATTTTTGGGTAAAGTTTCACTTCATAATATTTAAATTTGAGAATTTTAATGTTTTATTTTGATAATTTTAAGTTTTGTGAGTGAGAAGAGATAGGACATTCAAAGTAAGGGTTTTTAAGTTCTATGAGTGAGAAGAGATGGGGCATAAAGGTGAGTGTATAACTTGTCATAGGTAAAAATCCATGTTTGCAAGTCATTTCATGAGTGCAATCACTATATTTTGATTCGCACATATATGAAAATCGCACTGCAATGAAATATTACTAGTGTTAAAATGTAAAATTCTTTGAGAAATATAATCAAGGGTTATCGAGTTCTTCACACATTTTATGTTGAATTATTTTTAAGGTTTGTTTTTTTCTTAAGGCATGGTGTAAATTCTATTTATGTAGTAGTGAAGATTGATAATCTATTTTTAAATAAGCTCATGAATGTAGTGCATGTAAAACTATATATTCTTGGTACATTGATGATAGACTAGATTCTATGAAATCTCAATGACACTCTAGTTGTTACAAATCATGACTTAAGGCCATTTAAATTAGATGGAAAATAATGAGAATATGTTGAAACTAAATAGCCTCAATGATGAAATTAATAGCCTCTTGATACTCGAACTTAGTGGAAGATAGAGCAATATAAAACTACTTCTTGCTCGACCAATAAATAATACATGAACCAAGATATAATTTGTAACCTAAAGTGGACTTACGATCTTGAAATTCAACTATCCAACCTAAATCTATATATCCCACTAAGTTGATATCAATTCCCACTACATAGTGAATACAAATATTGTAAGTACTTTTATGTAATAGAGAATCCTCTTGGATACCTTCCAATATAGCTTATGGGGTTCTTATACAAATTGAGAGATTATGATCATAACACATGTAATAATAAGGGCCCTATGATCCCCATTAATATCACAATAATAGAGAATTAAGGACTTGAGTGAGCCTTAAGAAGCTTATAGTCAACCATCAAGAAGACCCTATACATAGGCTCATGAAGGTAGTTTCAAGTGGTCTTCACTAATTCAAGAATTAAGTTATGTGCCACTTAGTTGAGAACCAATTTTTGTGTCACTTGACCAATATTGGAAGATCATTGAATTGAAAGGAGTGTAAACCACTAAATGAGTGCACGTATAACAACACCACTCTCTCATAGAGAAAATGTGAACATGGTTTGCTCAATCTATTAAAACTAGACAATAAAATATTGGGAGTTATTGATAAGGAATTCACTGAAATTATTTTTTGATATAAAGGTTTTTTAATGAGTGAAACCTTATATGAAATTCAAGTATTAGCTAAATAAATAGGTGAATTATCTTTCCATAGCTAATTTACCCCATTTTGATTTAATGTAGGTCCTTCGCCCCATTATAATCTAAGTGATTTCCAAATATGAGAGATTGAACCAAATAGAATCTTAGGCATGGGTTAATTTCACAATAAAAGAGAAATACCTACAATTGAAAGATGATGGGAAACTCTTACCATGGATCACATATACAAATTTTGTGAAGATAATATTTCAAGGGGTGAAAATGGATGAATAATTTGTATAAGAGAAAATAAAGGCTATTAATACAAGGTTCACTTGGTTAGTAAGATTACCCCTAATGGATTGATAGAATAAATATATCAATTTTTCTATTCACTCTATGATATAATTAACTTTCATGTATATAGGTAAGCTCTATAATTTCACCAAATATTCTAGAACTAGAGACAAAAAGAAAGTTCCATATATTACCTAGTGAGTCCCAAAAATGGTTTATTGAATTATAGACATTAAGTTTTGCATGAACTAAATGCACACTACCAAATATGAGGATAACTAAAAACAATATAATGAGTTTCCAAGACATCCTAGTGGTGCTCTTATTACATATCTCTAATAGAGGTACATCTACAAGAAATATAATAGAAAATTTATATATGTGAAGTTTGATATAATATTTGTTAGAATAGATGTGATATGTTTTTTGTTCTTCTTCTCACTTGTCTCTCTATTCACTAATTATAAAGAATAGGTTTGTATGTTATTATACATAGAGAAGAGAAGTAGAGTGTCAATGGAATCAAACTATTTTACATCCACTTCAAACTATCTCATGACCATTGAGGATGAGTTAGGTATTTTGGTTTTCTAATTTGAGTTAGGAATTGAGGATGAGTTAGGAATTTTGGCTTGTCATATATTTATAATTATAAATGTGGTCTACTAGGGGTCTAATTGAGGACAACATAATCCTTGCAACTTAAAAAATTCTCAATGGCTTTGTAAATACCACCAATCTCTAATTTACATCTAATAAATATCCTAATTTATTTCCATCTACATGTCATGTGCTTTCTTTCTTTTGTTGTGACAATTTATTTATTTCTATTGAATTAATATAATGTATTGTCTATTCATTTGTATCTCTTATAAGAAGTGAGGTTGAAGGACTAACAACAAATTGGAGGAATGCTCATATCTCTAAATAGCTTCTAATAATTGGTGTTTCCTTCATATTATATTCTATGATAAGGGCGATCTACTAGTGATGTTGATCATTTATTTTGGGAATGATATATATTTTTTCATACTATGCTATTATTAGAGACATGTTAAATTTTAATTGAAAGAGTTACTTACAATATCTCTAATGGAAGTTAAATTTAAATTTAATTTAAATCTACTCTAATGGATCTAAACGAAAGTGGTGAATAAAAATGTATTGATTAAGCATGATGCATAGGGATGATTGATGATGGAGACTTGATGGAATAATGATAAAAAATAAATTCTTAGGTCCAACTAAATTGAGGAAGAGATACCCACTCTTATCAGTTAGCCTCTTAGCTAACATATTTCAATCATGAGTTTAAGTTCATCATCCTAGATTAATATTCTATAGGTTTAGGTTCTAAATATGTTCTTTATAAATTTTCGAGCTGGAGCTTTCAAAACTAAGACTTTGATTATAATTTTGTGTATTGCATACTTATGAAGAAAAAATGGCATGTTTGTTATGGACCATGAATTCCTATTCAAGTATGTTATCTAGTTCTTTAGTTAATGTTTCAATCACTTTAAAATAGTGAAGGTGTTAAATTTCTTACAATTAGAAAAAAATTTTGACTTCGATATGACTATTTAGTAATGCCCCCTTCTATAAATTGAATTAAATTCTAACTAGGATGCATCCATTACTTTTATTTTAGAAGCAATAAGTTTATTAACTAGTAAGATTGGTCAAAGATCTAAAAAAAATCAAAATCTAAAAAATAAATATTTGGTAGACATTTATTTTGAAGTAATTTTATGGGTTTCCAAGGCCACATTCACTGATCTAATATTCTTTATATTTGTTGGTTGATGTGACAACTATAAAAAAAATCCTTTTTTACTAAAGAAATATTTTTGTACTAATTTATGGAATGATTTCTAATAATTAGGAATTACTAAAGTAGACCTTAGTTGTGTGAAGATAATTTTTAGATGAAAATGTGTAGTTTTGGTTCTCTATAGTATATTTAAATTATTTTTTATTTTTCTTTAACCTTTCATTCTATTACCTAATGAAATAAAGCACAAATCCTCATTGGTAAGATGCTCAAATCTTTTGCTTAAAATTGTTACTAGATCCTTCATTATATTGTGTAATTAAGAACTTGTCTACATAAATGGTTTAATTTTATAACTTCTACTTAATCCATTTAGAGTTGAAATATAATAAAAAACAATTACAAATTTAATCTATCTTTGTATCTTTATATGTATGTGTAAATTATTTTAATTTACTTTCTGAGAAGTATATAAATATATTTTATGTTAAACTTGTATAATGAGAGCTTAGTGACAATTTTCTAAATATTTAAATGTGTGATCATTTCTCTTAGATTTTATATATTTGACCTTTCAAAACACACTCTTTAATCCCATTGAATTACAAGTGTAGGAAAATTATTGATCCCTATCGATTGGCCCTAAACTATCATAGTCTACTCATGATTTTGTCTCACTATTTTGTATTGAAATACATCCCAATATCTCAATGAACTTTGAAACTCATGAATAACATGAAGGTGAATCTGAATATGATATTATGGTAGGAAAATATCATTATTTTTTAATTGAAAATACAAATCTTGATCTTGATTTTGAAATTCCTAAAGTTACTGATCAAATTAAAGTATTTAATTGATGCATCTTTAGATGATATAGTGCTAATAATTTTTGTTTAATTTGCATATACCCAATAAGTGCATAGATTTGGATGGATAAATACATGTGGAGGAACATAAAGCACATGATGGTTACAATATGAGGGTTTTCTAAGCCTTCTCTTACTTTTCATCCATCTTATATATTTAGTTTTTTTTAACTAAAATGGAAGTAATTACATATGTCCTTTATACTTAAGGACATTTATATATATCTAAATTGTGACTTCCTACAAGTAGTTGTATATAGTTTATTTGATATTTTTCTAACTATGTCATGATTTTTTATTGACTATAATATTAGTAATGTGCTTGATCGATGATAAATTTTATCCCCAATTGCTAGATGTGCACCATGTTAATAGTATCAAAAAATGCAATGGACTGATTAACAATTAATGTTTACTTATGTGTAATTTAATAATATTTGTGCATCACAACAACCATTTGGGTAGTAGGTGTTGGGTGACTAAGTAAAAGTGTTATTTTTTATTGGTAAGATTGATAGAGGTGTTAGCTTTGCATTATTTTAAGTCCCACTAATGAATTAATATGTCTATAAAATTAGTTTGGTGTGATCAAATTTTATTTATTGAAGCATTTTATTAAAGTAGTGTAAATAGGGGATGTATTTAGTTGTTATAAGTGATAATGGAATATTTAAATAAGTGTGGTGCATTTTAGCCATTATATTTTTTTCTTAAGCTATTGATATTTAGCAATTAAATTGGACTATCCTCTTTGTCAATATGTTGGGCCATGATGTCAATATGGATAAAATGTCCATGGTGTGGGTGAATGGAAGAGTGGTAAGTTTTTCCTAGAAATAATGGTAGTTGGTCCAAGTCACCTACTTAGCAAGATTTCATGCATATTATTTTTCTTAAATAAATATTGTGAATGATCTATGTTTCCAACATAAATCATTATTTTGGTAAGAAGTATATTGTTTCCAACATGAACTATTTACTAATTTGGGTCTCGGTGTATATATTAGCTCTATGCAAGAATTAATCATCTAAATGAATGCCAATACCTCTATTCCTGCACATTGAAATCCCACTAGCTATCTATTAAAAGAAGCTCATTTTGTTAACTCTTGTCCTAAGTAAGTATATGTAAATATTGTGAACAAATAAACAGTGATAATTTAAAAGAAAATCATACCTTTACTTCTGGAACAACTCTAGGTGGAATACAAGAACAATCTGCAACAAATCAAAATAGGAGAAAGAAATTGTTAATATAATAGTTGAAATTTTTGTTCTTTACCAATATAATGATATAATTAAAAA
This sequence comes from Sequoia sempervirens, assembly GCA_007258455.2. Classification (NCBI taxonomy): domain Eukaryota; kingdom Viridiplantae; phylum Streptophyta; class Pinopsida; order Cupressales; family Cupressaceae; genus Sequoia; species Sequoia sempervirens. The sequence goes on along the minus strand of VDFB02381853.1, from coordinate 3,887 downwards.
ATCAATTCTTAAATCATACTGAGCAACCTATTAAAAATTTGAGCACCCTTAGCTCATCTTATTGTTGAATAGTGTAGAAACTCATCACCCTTAACTCCCTTAACAATAATTTAGGTTTATAATTAACATCAAGACTAAATTATATATATTACAATCATATATTTTAATATGCGCCATTTACAAAGAAGAAAAAAACAAATTGAATTTTTACTAGATCAATATAATTACATTTACTCAATTTTTTTCAATAAATGAATTTGTCTTTAAATACAGTAATTTTTTTATTTTTTTTTTAAATTTGCAATTTTTATAGTCTTAATAAATGGATTGTCAGGATTATTTATTCTACAAAGATCAATTAGGTAAAACAAACTCTCCTACCAAATATAAAGCTAAATCATCAGCACTTTGAAATCTTACGGATAAAAAGACAAAGCAAAACGTTTTGCTAAAACCCTAGTCAAAAATTATCAAAATAAAATATTAAAATTCTTCCAAAATAAACGCCCAAAAAATAAAATATAAATTATTAATTTCCGACTTACATCCATCCATATTAAGTTGTGTTCTCTTAAATCTCTTCACGAACTGAAAAATAAAGTAAAAATTTACAACATATTTGAAGAAAACTTCATCGCTATTACCAGCAAACAAAAATATTGGGATTTAAATTTCTTACAGACGCGACTGGCCATTTCCTCTTGCCAATAGCTGCCTCTTCTCGTTGCACCTTTGGTCATGCCCGCCAAATTTTGATTCAGCAACGATTTTTTGCCCATGTAGAATCGAATCGCCGGAAATCCTTGGGCAAATCGAGAGACAGACAAATTAAAAAGCCCTTGTTATTTACACGACTGAGGAAGGAGCTGCAGGAATTGGCAGTTCTGTATCTGTTGTTAGTCAATCTCTGCCGCCGCCGCCAAGCCTAAATCAGATGTAATAAATATGTGTTGTTAGTTTCTCTTTTCAGCGCCAATGAACAGTAGAAGATGCAATTTTCCTGCGTTCTGCGATGCTGTGAATACTGGCGCAAGAAAGGAGATGTACCTGCCGATAAACTGATGCAACAAAAAAAAAAAAGAAAAAAAAAAAAATACCAAAGTAAATTAGGAATTATCTGGTGTTTTCTTAGCAGTTTCTACGAGCCATGCAGTTGGAGTGATGCAACAGTCAACTGGTGCTGAACTGTGACAGTGAACTGGAGTGACGACTGAGTTATGTTGCTGAGAAACGAGAACTGCAGTTATGATGGTATGGGAGGCATCATGCTTAGGTGAAATTACGGGGCTGGATAGCCGTTTCCCTTATTCAGACGAGGTATCTTAAATATGTAGAGAATTCACCCCTTGGCAAGCTTGACTGTAAACTTTTAGTTCCTATTTTTGACAGTGCAGTTCAATAAATTCTTGAAGCTCCATGGTTGTATTGAAATAGAACCTCAGACTAATCACTACAATATTAACATCACAGTAAAATCTCATGTCTATAAATAGAAAGAAAATAAACAATTGTAAAGCAGAGAAAAAGACTACAAAGAAGTCAATGCTGACTAGATGCTCAAGCCAATGGACGATGGGTGCATAAGCATCAAAGATATCTTAAGGAATAGAAACAGCATTAATGAAAAGCAAAGTACACAAGTAATGAGTGAGATTCGATAGCATTCAGAGTAAAAACGGAGGAATGATATTTTGGTTGGAAAATGGAGTTGACAAAGTAACCGGTAGATACAAGAGGACTAAAGTTTTTTAATCATAGAAAAGTGACATTGACAGCCCATTTCGTGTTTTTTCCACATGAAAGTAGAGGTTATCTTCTTATGAACCGGAACAATGGAGAAAAACACTAGAAAATCCCTTCGATGAGCACAGGAGGTCTCATAGGAATTTCAGATGTACCAAATTTAAGGATTAATTTATACGAAAGGATGCGTCAGCTCAAATATGTGAGAGATTTAATAGTTTTACAACATAAGATTAGTTTGCTTATATTGCTGCCGATAAAAGAAATTCCATATGTTTCCATAACTGGGTATCATGGGATTCATTGAACAGCTCCAAGTAGAAATATACATGCTAAAACTAGGATGATGATACTCTTTATAATCACAGCAGATCATGATACTCTTAGTTATACCATCATTAGTTGTATGGTGTAAGACCTATGAAACCAAAGATTGAGGCTTCCGTCCTCAATGGAGTCATGATGTTTCATTCTAACCTTAAAGCCAAAATTGTCTGGTATGCTTTCAAAGGATTGTGTCATCAAGCTAACATTCATATCCCCATTCTCTGTTTTTCTTTTCTTCCAAGTAACTTGAGCTGTGATTATTAGAACTTAGTTTTCATAAAATTTGTTGGAGGTTTGTTAACTTAATGGGCCGATATATTTGAATTAAAAAATATCTTCTATGTTGAAGGTTGGTAATCAATGACATGGGTTTGCTCCTTTCAGTTTACTTAGTGCTTTATGCAGGATTTCAATTGCACTACATTTTATGGGATCATAACTTTCAAACTGATTAAACCACCAATATAAGATCACTATGGTTAATGCTGTCTTTGGGAATTGCCAATCCTAGCAACTAAACATGTTGCTGCACTAGAGCATGTAGAACTCTATGAAAATTAGGAACATGATTATCTAATATGTGTTTGGCTTCTTGACACATAATAATGTAAGTAATGATGACTTGTTTATTGGTAGTCTAGAATCACATTGTACTAAAAAATATTTCTAATGTTGCAAGTTGATACTCCTGGTAACCCACTTTGGATTTGAGGATAAAGACTTAATTTGATTATATGACACATTTCAACCTCTTAATATAAAAACCTCAACCATGTCCATGTTTAGGAAGTGATCAAAAGAACTATATCCAACCCTTATGATCTCTTAAATAAATAGTTATGGAAGCAATAAGGAGTTTAGGATGTTAAACTTCATGCATGTATTTTGTCTTGATTCTCTTAAGTGCAAAATGACTATTGTGAAAGTGGCTACTTTAATGAAAATTCATATGGTATAGTTGATCTCGACTAGGTTTAGACCATATTTTAGGACAACATTGATTGTAAAAATAAAAGAAAGAAAGAAATCTAAATCTAAATGTTAGATTATTTTGTAGGTGAAAGAATTTGAGTCTAAGATAAATTCATAAACCAAAATCTTATTGTACAATCAAAGGTTAATCATTTGAGTAACTTTATGTTGGGTCTTAAGGGAAGTAAGATGGAAAATAGTTCTAGGTGAAATATTTAGATATGAGATAAAATTTTATTGTGAACCAAGAACCATACACATTTAATAAGAGCCTTGGCTCTTGGTTGCATAGTATTGTAAGTAAGGGTGGTCCTTCATTTAGTGGCACTACAATCATAATTTATTAAACATATATTTGAAACAATAGAAATAGGGTGCTCCACCTTTTAGGAGATGGAACACAAGGGATAGGGCCTATTTCACTTAAGTTTCACTCAAGGATGGGTTGGTGCAAAAACATGGGTAGCCAATTTGTGGCCAATTTAAATTTTCATCCTGAAATAGTGAAAATGTGAGCGCATTATAGTAAAACGCACTCATGTTATAGTTTAAATTTCAAAAAATGTGCATTTTTTGATTTTTTGATTTTTTTCCAAAACATGAGCATGTTATAACGCACTCGCATTTTGGTCTACATTGATTTTTTTTCCTTCTCTTTTTCATGTCTCTCTCTTCTTATTATCTTTCAGGGAAACTATATACATGAAATAAACATTTAAGTATAAGTTGACATTTACATATGGACATTTACTTTCTTATAATTTAAGTTATATTTCATGTATAAGTTGACATTTACATATGGACATTTACTTTCTTATACTTTAATTTATATTTCATGTATATAG
>VDFB02381852.1:0-16025 GCA_007258455.2 Sequoia sempervirens | reverse complement strand
TAATATTCAATTATCTCAACCTTCATCTTAATATATTTATTCTATTATCCTTAAATCCTAGCCTAAAGTAAATAATTACCTTTAATTATTTATCCCCATCTAATTCATCCATTGAATTGATTAAATACCCTTATTTATTTTATTTCATTCCTAAATACCCTTTCCTCCAAATAGGAATCAAACCTAATTATTTAATTTTTATTTTCCTCTCACCTCATGTCCCATCCTCTAACTCTCCCATTTTCCTCCTAATTCTAATCCTTATCCTAATCCTAATACCCATCTAACCTACCCACTAAGCATGTGAACACACTTAATCATGATTTAGTGGATCAACCCTTCCCATCACATCAAGAATATGTCCCTTTGTACATGTGAAATGGTCTTGGTACCATGTCACATGGGCCTTGTACCCTCAAGGGTACAATCTCCCTCCCAAGCCCTCTCATTGTGGCTTGAGAGATCACCACTCATCTCAACCCTTGATCTCCATCAAGAAATCCTAATCCTTCATCCATTTTCCTCCAATACTATATATACATAACTTAGCCATTTATCAAATTATCTCACTCATTTTCATTGGAGAAAAATTATGCTACCGAATTTTCTAGTGAGCACACATCCAAATTGATCAACAAGGGGTAATCTACACACTGAGGGATATGTCATACTTTATTTTCATCAAAATCTATGGAGGTATGAGCTCTTTCTTTCCCTTATCTAATTGTTTCTTGGTTTTTTTTGTTAGGTTTTTATTGCAATTTCCTTTCATTTTAAACATATTTTCTCTTGTACAGAGATAAAAATAGGGCATATGTCAAAGGACTTGCAAAAGGTTCCTTATATGATGCAAGATATAAATAACCACCTTGGAGAGATAACAAAAATGTTTATGTATTGTAGAACAACCCAATGTAAGATAAGATTGAAGATAATAGATAATCAAACTATAGATGAGGAAGAGGATGTGATAGAAACAACCAAAGAAATGATGCTACATGTGATAATTGTGGAAAGGTAGGCCATTATTTTATAGTGTTGGGTAGAAAAAAAAGAGGAAGTGTCCATTTTGCAGAGATGATTCTCATGACATATTTAAATGTAATAAAGCGAAACAATATTATCAATATACAACACAACCAAGAAGTGATGATTTATAAGGCTATAGAGGAGCTAGGGTAATCAAAATAATGCCACCACAACGAGTAAGAGGTTTTCAAAGAATGGATCAATGGTCATCTTATACATCAAATGAATAATATTCCAGTGAAGAACAACAAATGAAAATAAAAAAGAAGTTTGGAACGAAGAAGAATATGAATATAGTCCTGACTAGACAAGAGATTGATATCAAGAAGAATAAACAAATTCAAATTGAAGAAGTTATCTAGGAATCAAGTCCATAAGAAGAGGAACATGATTACTTTTGGTCGAGAAAAAAATAACATGATAGAGTGGTACAAAATGAAAAGCATAAAATTATACAACAACAAAATGATAACATAGCCTATTTTTTGAAGTGATGATGTTAAAGAATTTGACCTCTTTGGCCTAGCAAAAGGACCTCCTAGTCAAATTAAAATAGTTGGGAAAGTATTGGAACAAGAAGAAATAACAACAATTCCATCAACTTATAGAGGATTTGAACTAGAAGAATGGCCCTTTTTTAATTACTACACACCTTAATAATAAAAAAGTTAAACAATGTGTTCAATAGTAGATCTTGGTGCAGACCTGAACATTATTTTGGAAACTACTTGGGAGAGACTATGCAAACCCAAGTTATTCAAAAAAAAAAACACAAATATTATTTTGGAAAATGGTTATGGTATGGATACTTTAGGAATATAGAAAATTGTGGAAGTAAACATCAAAGGATGTAAGCAAATTATAGGTTTTGAGGTCATTGAGATGAAGGAACCATTTTAACACTTTCAAAGAATTTATAGGATTAAGATAGTTTATTGATTCTAATAGTGTAGTAGATTAAAGAAAATAATAAATATCCTTTGTGGATGATATAAGAATAATACACATCCTACTATGATGTAGAATATAGGTCCTATGTGGAAACAATAAAAGGTAACTTACGGTCGGTCTACTCAGTTTCCAAAAACTCTGGCAATGCACAACCACCACAACACAAGATGTATGGATTCAAAAGAGTATTTATGATAAAAATAAACTTAGCTACTATATATAAACAAGTTCAATCCATGGATATAGAAAATATAAAACACATCAATTTCATCCAAGGGGTATATCATATATCAAGTTACTAAGGTTTTCAAGTGTGGGAGATGTAATGGAGTATATATTAGACATGAAAAATAATTCAAGATGAATCAATGAGGATGGTTTCCCTTCAAAACACCCAGATATGTAATGTTTCTTGTTGGTTTTATACACATAGGAATACTATTGCCACATGCCATACCTTCCAAATTTTGATTAGAGAATGGTACATGCAAGAAGAAGGAGAATACACCCTAATCCCCAAATATGAATGACTAAATACCCCAAAGGATCACATTTAAATTTGAATCACCACATAGAAAGGAGATAGGTAATATTATTGTCGCCTCTACATTCAAATATTTTATTGGACCCTGATGCTAATAGTACAAACCTAATATATTGATCAATAAAGAAGACTAGAAACTAAAGACTAGGGGAACTTCAACAAAATTTCATCCACACATTCTCCTTCTAGGATGAAAATTAACAAATATATACTGCACTAAACAAAATCAAGGATATTATCTTCAAACTAGTTCTGAAGAACAAAATCATCAACAACTACAAAATCCGCCCACCTAGAAGCCAAGGAATCTAGAAGGTAATTGAATGGATGGTAAAAAAAGCACACTCAGTAGAAAATATGTAATATAAAGTACAAAAGGATGAATAAGAACCAGACCCAAATATTGAGATCATTGTAGAAGGGAAAAGGGAACCACAATTGAAAAAGTACTCTAAATACCACTATTATAATCAACCTCTCAAGTTAAGAGAAGAGAATATAGCCCCTGCGAATAATCCTAAAATGGTAAAAATAGGAGATTATTGGGAAAAACTAGTTGTGACATCAGTAATTGAATTACTATTAGAATATGAGGAACTATTCTCCTAAACATTCATAGAAATGAAAGGCATAAAAGAAGAGGTGGGAATCATTATAATATAGCTAAATTATGGAACAAAATTACACCAAAAAAGGCCTCACTTCCTTAACCCTAAAATAAAGAAAATACTCAAAACATAATTAGATAAAAATTTCATAGCATGGATTGTCAAATCAATGGAGGATTCTAAATGGATTAGCCCCATGGTAGTACAAAATAAAAATATAAAAGAAATCTAGATATGTGTAGTTTTTTGAGGAATTAACAAAGCATGTATTCATGATCCCTTTCCTACTCCCTTCACCAAAGAAATACTAGAATCCATTGTAGGGAGATATTTATTCATTCAATGATGAATTTTTTAGATACCATTAGGCCTAGATTAAGGAAGAAGATGATTCTAAAACAAAATTTTCCATAGACTGGGGATCATTCATGTATATAGTCATGCCCTTTGGATTGAAAATACACTAATAGTCTTTAGAAAACTTATGGTAAATACATTTAATGAGTTTATCCATGATTTCTTAGAAGTATATCTAGATGATTGGATAGTCTACGACTTAGTTAAGAACCACATTCAGCCACTCTGAAGCATGCTATAAAAATTTAGAAGTGTGCAAATATCCTTGAATATCAAGAAATGTATTTTTGTGGTACCTTTTGGCACATTATTAAGGCACATAATGTGTAAAGAAGGACTTTAATGGTAATTCTAATGAAGATTTCCTTAATTATGGTATTACCACCACCTAAAATAGCACCAAAGATTCGTTGTTCCTATAGCACACATGCCCCATTCAGAATGGGTACCCTCTCTCCTTTCCACTTTGTCGGGTAGCTTTTAGCCTTTGCCTCATTTTGTGTGCCCCTAATTTTGAGCATAAGTGGTCAGGGACCCTCAAGTCATCATCCTTAGTTGACCAAAATTTACCACCCAAAAAGTTTCTAAATCCTTGGCTCCTACGGAGGTTCCCATGTGGACTTCCCTTAGCATTTTTTTGTAGCGTCCTTTCGGTCTTGCAGGTCCACCCTTGCAGGATTCTCTTTGCGTGTCACTATTATCTGCTCACCACTTCATTAGCGTCCAAACTGGGACGTCCACCCACAGGGCAAGTGCCACACCCTTCCCATTTTTCATCTCTCCACCGCCCATCAAACAACAATGCCTGGAGGTCCTTCCGCCCTACGGGCTCCACTCATCCTACCGCTGACCAATCAAACTTTGTGCCCAGCTACCCCACCGGCTGATGTACATGCATTCAATGTGGGTAATTAATAAACTATTTACTATAAATAGGTTCACTCGACCTGTCATTTTCATCAACACAGTCAAAAATTGTCAGAGCAAACAGAGATTTGAACCCCTGTGCCTACATGAACCTTTAAAGAACCTGAAGCATAATCTTCGCTGAAATTCTTCACACCTCCCAGGTATGACCGCTGCCAACATTTTGAAACACATCCTTCAAGTTAGGTTCTTCTAAAATTAATTCAAAATCTTAACAGAAAACCTTGGAACTCCCTTTGGCGGTCGTTTAACTATTGAATTTCATGCAAACCCATTTGAGGATCCTTCGAAATCCATTCAAACGGCACCATTTTAGGCCATGCAAAACTTTTCCCCGTCGACATTGTTCTTCACAGAGCCTTGACTTTCCTGCAGCCTACATCTTCCTCATTGTCATCTCGGTCAAAATGTGAATCTCAAGCTTCAAGCTTGAAACCAAAGTCTTCATGCCCTAGCTGGTCCACCTTTGCAGACTGTTGCATGCGGGTGGACGCCATCTCAATGCTACCTTAGTTAAAGTCTAAGGCACCCCAACAATTAGAGAAAATACCAAGTCTTTGAACCCTTATGGTTTTGCTAATGGGGGATGCCACATGCAGGTAGCCCCTATTTTTCTACCATTGCTAAACGGTCAGCCTTTACCAGCATCCTACATCGCGGGTCCTACCAAAATCACTTTGTCAAATGCCAAAAATGCCAAGTCTTAACATGTGGAACATTCCTTGCAAGCCATCAATCACTCTTCACTGTCATTTTAAATGTATCCCTCTAAATTTCTGATCCAAGGCTCCTCCTTGCATCTCAGATCTCACTGTCCCATTGGTCGTTCACCATTTATATGAGCAAATCCTCACCCGAACCTTCTTTGCGGGTTGTTTAGTGTGAACCACCAACTTCCCTTCACCACTACCTCAATTCCTCTCATTAGTGGATAAGTTGATGCCCTTTCTGCCTTGCGGACCCCGTGGCTCTCTGTGGTGTCTCAAGTTTTTGAACAAAAACATTGAGTCTGAACCCTTGTGTGGTCCATCATCTACGGGGGTTTGTCTGCAGACATCCTTTCCATCTTTGTCATTCTACAAGGATGAGGAACCCCATCCACCCGCATCGCGGACTTCGCCCAGACTGTTTCCCTCTAAGACTTCAATCAAAAGGCTAAGTCTGACACCATGCAGACATTTCCTTGTGGGCCACTATCCATGGCCCCCTACCACTTGATTGTCATTTATGAATAGTGGTGCCCTCCCTTCTGCCCACATTATGGAGTCTGAGCTCTCCTTTGTCATTTGAGTTTGTTTAAAGTAAAGGGACTAAGTTAAATGCTTTGTGGGTCACTCCTTGTGAACTGCCATTTCTAGACCACCATCCCATCTTTGTTGTTCCTAAATGGCCTTCGCCTGATGGCTTTCCACCAGTTCCTGCCAGCATGCCTCCAAGGGACCAAAACAAATGAAGTTAACTCAAACCAACCTAACTTCTTGCGCTACCCGCATGATGGATTTCCCCTTGAATGTCGTCATTCATTATTCATCGTTTCTCTATGGCAGAGCCTTAAATGTCCATGGGACCTCTTGCTTCCACACTCCTCAGGCTCCAATAACCAAGATGACCAATTGAATGCCTCCAAAAACTCCATGACTAATTTCCTCACGTGCCCAAATGCCTTGTTGAAGAACTCAACAACCAAATCTCTGATGCAGAACTTTGAGGGTGGGTGACTGTCTGTGGGCCACCGTGACCCCAATGTCGCCCAACTCCTGATTGTTCCTGATAGCTCCCAACCCAAGGAAACCTGCATCCCTAGGACCACATTCCTATAATTGATCCAAACGAGCTTCAAATGATGAATGATAATGGATTTTATGATCTTTTGAAGATGAATTATTGGATCTAACCCTTGTCTTGTAGGATTTAACTAATGCTTCCCTAATTTTTATGTGAATGCACTTACTACATCTTTGTATGCATGATTTATGGAATCTACTGTAGGACCATTGGGGAAGCCTACCGAGAAAGAGAAAGGAAAGAATCCTGCAAAAGCACCAAGAGGGAAAGAGGAGAAAGATCAAATGAAGTACCAATTCCATGGGGTGGAGTGCACCTCCAAGATCACCTCCACCTGGGATTCAGTGTCAAACACCAATCTTGGGCATGTGCATATAGATGAGTTCAGACGAAGGGTAATGATCAACCCTACAACTGAAAATGCACAGAAAATTAGAAAGAGTGGCCTCGCCAAAGCAGTCAGCTTTCCACCTACGCTCGTTTCTCCAGAATTAGCAATTGTATGTAGGGAATGTTGCCATAATAGTAGGAAAGTCATTGATCATGATGGTAGAGTGTTGGCATATTTTTCTACTAGATCCATAGGCCAAAAATTCCACATTCCTACATTTGACGTGATGGAAGAAACAAAAAAGGGATATGCTGAAAACATGTGGAAGGAAGACCCTCTAGGATGCAAGAAATTGATCAACCAGCATTGGTTGAAGGAAAAGAGGGGTAGTGTTGCTAAGGTCCTATAGGAGCTATTTAGGAGCAATTTCTATGAGGAGTACCATGACTTGGTGACCCTACTGAGGAGAGTAATAGGCCTCCCTACTGTTGCCTTCTTTCAAGAGTGGATGTTCTACTTTATCGAGGAGATCATCCATGGTAAAACAAAGTTCCACTAGGCCAAAATCATCAGTGACAACATCCATAATCAGCTTATGGTTGTGAAGAAAGCATCCTAGTTCTACATGATCTCCTACCTAGTGTACCTCCTGACAAAACCATTCTCATATAAGGGCCTTTTTGTTGTAAATAATCTAAACCCAGGGAGATGAGTACTTAAAGTATATGACCGCTACCCCCAGTTGTAATATAGGAATTTCAAGAGAGAATACTAGAGGGTAAATGATGCCTTCATTGGGAACATCATCAGACTCCTTGGGGGAGACTTTGAGAGAAGAGTCTCACACAGTGCTCAAGAATTCATCCAGAGGTTTGGGTATATGTTTATACAATTTCGGAAGTTTACATACATTAGAATAGAAGGGTTCCCTGAAAGGTGCTAAAAGCTACCACGATACCCCAATGACCAAATGATCTTGTTGGAGGTCTCCAAACAATTGTAGAATTCTCATGCTCTATTGAGCGTCAAAGACAGAGCAAGGATCCCATATCCCCTAACCTTTGGGTAGGGAATGTATGTCGTCCCCGCTACCCAGTGCATGGAGTATTCAAAGAAGGAGATAGTGGAGTACAATTTGGACCTCCATACGGACCAAGCAAGAATGGACCCCTATGGAAAATTAAAGAAGATGGTCGAGAGATAGTATGCTCATCAGCTACACATTGAAGACTATTGGGCCGATTTCTGGGACTACAAGGAAGTGCGAATGAGGCACTACATGTGAATGACGGCCCAATTTGTGCGGTCGATAAACTTGTTTCTTGTGCTCGATCAAATTGTGGAAGAGGAGGACACCATTATTGATGAGAGATTCAATGTCGTGGCTAACTTGTCACTTCCACTAATAGACTAGGATGAAGAAGAGGTTAATGACCTTGATATAGTAATGTGGCTAGTTGAAATAGGACAAGGCAATGGGTAGATGCTCAAATTTCCTAGCTTAAAGTGCAAGGAGTTGTGCTAACCTATGGTGAGCTCAAAGATGAGCTCAAAAGTGAAACTGACAGTGGAGCAGTTGTTGCCCCAACAAAAGAAGCACCCAAATCCCCTCTGACCATAAGATCTAAGAAAAGGAAGGATGCGCTCGAGCATCATCCTAAGCATAAAGTATATACACGAAAAGGCTACGGAGGGAGAGTCCTCAAATAAAGTGAAGAAATCGGGAGGATTCGTAAGTGAAATGCACACAATTGAGGAGGATCCACAACATGAGGGAGAAGAAGAGGCCAAGCAGCTGCAATCACCACCTACCACCTCTACTCTTGCCACTACTGCTAGCATTGCCACTCCACCTCTTGCATCTTAGGCACTGCCTATTTCCTCTACACCCACTATGGACATTTCATTCCACCTCACCAATGGCCCTGATAATGGTACTAGATTCCTCCTTAGCCACGACATCCCCACTATCATCTGCCTCACTACCTCCTCCACTACCTACTCTCTTTGCTCCCATGCCTACAACTACCACTACTACTATGCCACCACTCACCATGCCAGATGCCTTTGCAAAGTACAAGCAAGGAATATCCAATGAAATCTTTGGGGTGATTATGAACAACTGACACGACAAGGTTGGATTGAGACAATCACTGACTCAATGCTCTGGGTCTCACCTTGATGAATCCCCTTGGTGTCACTCTCCACCACTCAACCTATAGGTCCTTTCCTATCTAGGCACCCCTGGTTCTTCTTGCCAACCCTGCTATCATTTCTAGTTTGCAACTACCAAGCCAAATCTTGGTACTATGACTCCATTCTTCTTTAGCCTTTTATGCATCCAAAAGACTAATCCTCCCTCAATACATAAATGGATCTTGCAGGGGTGAGGGAATGCTTTCCAAAGCTCCAAAACAACCTCCTAAGGTTCCTGAAACTTCACTTAGACTCCATCTTGCCAACGCTTGCATGAAGCCTATTCCATAGGTTTAGAAGGCTAGTAGCCCTTGAGCCAATTAGGCCTCCAACTTTAAGGAAACTGATGATTATTCACAAATTCCTAAATAACCACCCAAACTCTCTTCAAGACTATTGATTCACTTGATCATCACCTTAAGATTTTAACAGTCTCAAGCCCTAACTGTCCGTACAGTGCCTAGTCTTGAAAATGGACAACAAGCTAGGGTTTCAAAGCTTTTAAAAGCTGTTTTAAGACTGTCAGAAAACTCTCCTAGCAAATGGATTGAAAAAGCCTCTCCCTGATCACCATGCATAGTCAGGACCCTTTCCTAAATTCTCAAGAAAGAATTTCTCAAAAAGCTTCTTTCCCCTGCAAATAATCCCTGCTGTCCTGTAGCCTTTCCTAGCCGGGCTTTCACTGTCTCGCCTAGGGTAAGGCTTTTCTCTTAGCTCCTACAACCAAAAACAATCTAACTCCTACCATATTTACAAGCATGGAGGTAGGGCACATTTCCCAAAAGGCCGTACAAATTGTATGGTGGGAAGGTGCTCTAAGCCTCCATCTATTCAGCACAGCCTGATTCAGGCCAGAAAACACAGGATACCAAAGTATTTACAAATGCAAGTTGAAAACAAACTACAAAATCAAAAAGAAAAGCTCCTCAAGATTGTATAAGTCTAACACTACATACTACACACAGTAAAATAACAGAATCACACCATTAAAGATCAGTTTCAACACAAAAATGCAGGAAAACTGTCTTTTCAACGCTGTTTTCTTCAATCTTCAATTAGGTCACTCAATAACAACGCATCTAACCTTGCCTCAGGGTCGAGTCTGCCCTTAAATAGGCTTCCACAACCATTTAGGAGCTTGGGTCGAGCTCATAGATGACCTAATGATGTAAAATAGAAAACCCCATGTGTTTTCTAACACTTTGACTATGTTGGTAAAGATGACAAGTTGGGGCTTCAAAACCCATTCATGATTGCCACCTCCCAAACCATTGATCATAGATTGATCAAGCATTATTCAAAACAACAAACCCTAGCTAGATGGTCAACATGACCTCAAAAAGAACACAACAAAATTTGGACTTCCAACAAAAACTTCAATTGCTTAACTTTGCCGTGTGTTTCTCGCACCACCAACATTTTAGGCTCTAATTCCATAGACTTCCAATGGCCTACCCATTCCTCCACCACCCATAGAACCACCAAAGATGGAAGCTACCATGTAGATATCTAAAGAAATGGAGAAACGCCAAAGGGAGGTTGCCAAAGCAATAGTTGAGGAGCCCGAAGACCCCTTTAAAGATGATTTTTTTGAACACCTAGAGGGCGGAGTGAGCATAAACCCAGACAAGGTGGCATTTGATGAGGAGAATTCACACTCTTCAAAGGAAGACACTAAGGATCTCAATGCGAAATACATAATAGAGACCTCAGATCAAGAACTAAAAGAGGAGTTGTCACAGTAGCTCAAGGAAATAGTAGAAGAGGTTGAATTTGAGAAGCAACCTTCTGAGGAGAAGGATGATATTGATTTCAATGTGGAGATACTCTAGGAGCCTCCACTAATTGGCCAATACAAGGGCCCCATCCGAGAAGAAGAAGTACCTCCTCAAAAATAAGAAGAGGAGAAAGAAGAAGATAAAGAAGAAGAAGATGCACCAAAGAAGAGCCCCGAGCAAGAACATCATGTTGAGCTCAAACAAGAGAAAGGAGAAATATCTCAGAAAGATGATGTCACTGAGGAGAACATAGCCTTTGTTGAGCTAGACAAGGAAAAAGCTATACACATTGAGGACTCTAATGAAGAAGAGAGAACGATACGAGAGGCCCCAGAACATGAAGAGAAACAACCCCAACATGAGCAAAGAGAGGAAGGTGATCATGAATCACCAAAAGGGGAAACTCAGGTGCCCAACTAGCTAGAGAGGCAGCTAAAAAAGAAAGCCCCTACTATCGTTGATCCAAAGGCCCGACTCGAGGAAATATTGGCAAGAGCCTAGATAAAGCCAAGGAAGGAAAAGAAGCCCAGAGTTTGTTTGCACATCATGATTGATGCCTCTAAATCCATAACAATACAAATTTATACCCCAGTGCTAGACAAAGGTGAAGGAGTTGGCTAAATTATCTAAACGATCAACTTAGGTCCGAAAACTAGAGAACAAAAAATTGATGAGTTCCAAGGGTCGGTGGCTACGATCATGCAACAAATGAACAAGGATTATTCCTCTAAGGAGGAACTAAAGGCACAGGTTCCAAATCTCACCACCTATATTCAGCAATGGACATCCCTGAAGGAAGAAGCTTTGACAATGTCATATGTTCCCCTGCTTCTCTCTCAGGAAGAGCTCACCAGAATGGTGAAAATGAAGAATTGGACCAAAGCCATAGTGGATTGGTTCCAACGGGTGATCCATAATGGTGATATGGCCATATGCCACGCTACTTGAATGGTCAATAAATTCCAAGATTTGCAAAAGTAGCTAGAGGCCATAGAAAAAACATGTCACAAGTTCATCAAGTTATACAGGATCAAGTATCCTAAGCTCGAGGTCATTCTCAAGATGCCCGAGAAGACATGGGAAAAGGAACTAGAACTCATCAAAAATGATCATTAGCTAGTGGAGACCTAGAAAATGGGCTTGGATCACAAAAGGGACATCTTGGAAAGGGTGTTGCATGAGGTTGAGCTTCACCTCAAATGTGTTGTGGAGCATAGAATGGACAACAAAGACTATCTTAAGTTGATGACTGATTATGACATGCTCGCCCTAGAGTTGGATCCAAAGAAAATCAATCCATTCTTCCATAAGAATATGGAGCAAGGGGTCGTAGATGTGCTAACGTCGAATTTCATGGACTTCACTGTGAGGCCATTCACTCAGTCTGAGCAAGTAATCAAGGCCACACCAAGATGCACCAAACATTGGGAGTAGATTACAAAGAGATTCATAAAATGCTAACCTTTCAAGTCCTCCAATCGTATTATCATGGAATGGAACAAGATCCCCGGCATTGATTGGGGAAACAGGAATATGCCACTCTTCAGAAGAATGAAGGAAATATAGTGATTAATGATGAGTTTTTGATAGTATAGCTGGAAAAAGAAGGTAGTCACTAGAAGAAAAAATTGCTATAGTGTCAGAGCCACTAGAGGAAAAAATAGGAATGAGACAATAATGTATTTTATAATGATATATTTTGGGGGTAGGTGAAACCCTAATATAAAATGAGTCTTGGACATAAAAGGAAATTAAATCCTAGCCATTCATTTCACTTTTGGAAAACTATAAATAGGGGTATCCTCTCATTTTCGAGAGAGTTGAGTTGTGTAAAGACATGCTACATAAATTTTAATGAGAATTACATTGTTTTGGCGGATTCTTGTGTTTCTCACATGTTGCATGATTCATCTTCTCAAAATTAGAATTTAGGTTTTTTTTCTAAGTATCTCAAGTTGCATTTAGTACTTAGTTCATGATGCATATTGGTAGTGAGGAAATCGTTATTGTGTTGGTGTCTTCTTTCTATATTCATGCTTTTTGTTCATGGATGATGAAACGTTAATGTAAGCCACCAAACATTAACTTATTGTTGCACTTAAATTTCATCTTTTATTCATGCTTTATGGTGAATGGATAGCTAAAAAATATACAGACCTTAGAAGATAGCACTATTTTCATGAGACTGTATGTTGTTTTGGTTAAATGGAACTTATTTTTGGGAAGGTTGTCAACTGTCGCATCCTCCATTGTCATTGTTCATCGTTAGTTGTAGGTCTAGAAACTCTTTTATCCCATTTCCCTTTTGACCTTTCTTTGAAATAGAAGTTAAGATAAAGTTCTAGCATCATTGTAAAGCCAAATCTGATGTCTAACATGGAATTTTAGATTGTTGTTTTGAACTTACAACATTTTTGCCTCACTTCCCAAATCTCACAAAACTCCATTTGAAGACCCAATTCCTCCCAACTTAGCAAACTATCCATGCCCTTTGTGATTACTAGAAAATCACATCAATCAACTGAGTTGTTTTTGCAAGTCATGACCTGACACCTAAGAGACCTTGGGATAATTTTTTGCAACTTGTTTGTAGGAAGTTATATTTCAAGAGAGGTAGTGCACTTGTGTGTTTCCTGTGTTGAGAAGTGCAAAAATACCCATCAATAGAACTAGCGCTAGGAGGGCCACCCCTTTTACCAAGTTGGATCGAATTGGTTCCTTCCCCCCTGAGAGGTTCCAAAGAGTGTTAAGATCTACACCAAACAAAGGGGAATTTTGAGAGCTACCGCCCCCTACTAAGGCTAAGAGAGCCAAGAAAGGAGAAGCATCCACCTCAGCCTCATTTTTCTCATCCAACTTCACTTCCATCCTCACCTCCTCCTTCCATCCATTCACCCCACTCTTCTTCACTTCTAGCAGCACCTTCCTCTTTCCAGCCACTTCAAGCTACCTTCCACCTCTTCACCTACCACATCCAAGGAGTTTCCCCTATCCTAGCACTCCATAGCCAAGGCACTACTCCAATTGTTGCTGCCCCTCTGCAGCCCCAAGTAACTATAGCACAACCAATGTAGCCTCCACCACCCATCATGGCCTAGTTGGGTAATAACCTATCTCCTCTATCCTTCAATGACTACCATGATATGCCAAAGAACCTGGAAGGATTTTGCACTAAGTTTCATCCTCGTGATCCACAGAGAAAAACAGAAGAACATATTAAGATATTTTAAATAGCTTTGAAGGACATGCAAATAGATCATGAAGATGTGGCTTGTAGGCTCTTTCCTTACTCTTTAGGGGAAGAGGCATTTTACTGTTACATACACCTGCCAACTAGATCCATCACAACTTGGGATCAATTAAAGAATGCCTTCTTGCAGAAATTCAAGATTTTGATCAGCCCTTTCGAGTTGTCTCATCAATTCATGTCTATTTGAAGGGAAGTTAACAAACCAATCAGCTCCTTCAATGATTGGTTCCACCAAGCTTACATGAAGTTGCATCCACCCTATGTGGTCGATAATGCCTTAGCCAGATTGGTCTACTATGTAGCCTTGGATAACCTCACATTTGCACTAGTGAAGAGAATGCACCCACCACCAACAAGGTTGGTGGATGCCTATGCAAAGGCAGTCACAGCAAGCACTAATTTTGGAGAGCACATTGTTGGTCCACTTCCTTCCTTGGAACCAACTACTCATCCAATGCAGATCCAAGGACTTACCCACACATTGGCTCATCAAACACCAATCATGAATCAAGTTCCTCAGCTACCGATAGTGCCTCATCCAGGGAAGCCATTGAATCAGGCACCTCCCATGCATCATTATTTGCAACTACAACAACAACAAGCTTGCTCTCAGCATCCCCAAGTGCCTACATACTTGCAAGGCTTTGAGTTCCTACCCGCTCAACAGAATCAACCAGCAGTACAGCCAGTCTTTCTCCAGAATCAAGCATAGTGGCTAAACAACATAGAGAAGGATCGAATAGATGAACTGACAGAGTTGGTAAAGAAGATGTCAACTGAAATGACACATTTAAGGAATTATAATAATCAACTACAAGCATCCCAAAGAAGCATCCAAGCTAATCTCAACTGAGATAATCATGACAACTATGATGTGGGTGTTTCTTCCAAATAGAATTATGAGAGAGGTTAAAATTCCAACCAAGGCTTTGAGAGAAGGCCCTCACAAAGACAAAATCGCACATGGAACATGAGGTCAAACAATAGAGGTGTCCCCACACCTCTTGATCAGCTAGCCAATGTTGATAAGACTACAAGTGGAGTGTACTTGGAAAAGGTAGCCTTATCTAGGTGGTTTCACCTCCACAAAACAAATAGGCATTCTGAATTTGGATTGCTTAGAGTTCCAAACAGCTGCACAAATTTTCCAACTAGAGATTCAAAATGTAGTCAATGGTGTGAGATTCTCAAAAATAGTTCCATCTGAACCATACAATTCCTCAATGTTGGTGGTTAACCAAGCTCCTTTCCTACGAAGTGAAAGAAATGTACCTGAGAAGGAGACTGTTGCCTCAAAAGATGAAGAAGCAAAAGAGGTAAGTAATGAAATTCCACTATCCCAGTTCTTTAATTCAGTAGATAATAGTCCAATAGATGAAGAAGAGCTATGTGAAGATGAGGTTCAAATTTTCTATTAAAGGGAAACTCCCTACAATTTGATAAATAGGCAAGTAGGTGGCCCTTTTATGACATCTACCTCACCTAATAACTTCAATACACTGCCTGACCCAAATGCTAGTAACAACCTGGTATATCCTTATTTCAATAAGAATAAATAGTCAAACCAAGCCCAAAACTAGCCTACTAGCTCCTCTCAAGATAGATCCTTTGAGGCATAAATTGAGCAAATGGGGGAGTATGTGGCTAAAGAATTCAAGAAAGTGAAACTAAGCTTATTATCCTTCGAATTGCTTAAGCTCCCAGTAGTTAGAAATGCTTTCTTTAGGATGATTAATGGGACTTCCCCATCTAAATCAACCCAAGAAGTAGCTGCTAAAAGGGTCTCCTTTGACGGCTCACAAAATAAGCCCGTAATCAAGGAAATCCTAGGGAAGAAAATAGATCAGCCCTCAAATCAGCAAATGAACAAGCAAACGGCTAAGGAAAAAAATCAAGCACAAACTAGGAATACAACCAAAAATAAGGACAAAACTCAAGTAGCCCAAGTAGACACACCCATGGATTTGTTCCAAGGGAAGCTGGAGACTCCTCCCTTCTTGACCACCATTAGAATATTTGGAAAGAATTAGCACAACTTCCTGCTTGATTCAGGAGCTTCAGCCAATGCCATGCCCCTGGCAGTATGCAAAGCTTTGGGAATAGTTCTGACTCCCTCCTGATGAAAGGTGACCCAATTGGATAAGATAGAAGTTAATATCATTAGAGAAATCAACAGGATACCTATGCAAATTGTTGTTGATCCGAGGGTGCGGCAATTTATTGACATTCAAGTGGTTGATATCCCAGACACGTATGGCATAATACTAGG
>VDFB02381851.1:0-16611 GCA_007258455.2 Sequoia sempervirens | reverse complement strand
CCATGAGCCACTTGTAGCTATTGGGAAAAAATTTACCACCGAAGTGACTGCTTCACATTTCCTATCCTACCACGAGCTATCCATTTTGTTTCCATTATGAGCCTCTATCAACCCCGTGATAAATTATCTATATAGTGCCTTGGTTTTCAATTTATCACTAGCAATCTGTCTAGCTGTGAGATAGGATAGAAATCTTTCTAGTCCAGTGACAAATTTCTGTGCAATAGAGAAATAGAAATATGTCCCATCATCACTTTCCACTCTGACTTGGCATAAGGCTTGATAGCTTCATAGAAGGGCATAGGTGACACTCATTTATTACACCCTCATGGACATCAACAACATCCTCTCATATTTTGCATTGAATAAATTATAATCTTTGCACACAACACAGTGTTTGAGAGGATCAGAGAGGGTGCAAAGATTCGGTTAATTTGGTTGAAATTTTTATTTGAAAGACTTTATCAAGTTGTCATTTAATCAAATAGCCACTTATAAGAGTTGTCTAGTAATTAGTTTTTTTCATAGACTTTGCATGATAGGGGTAACTCTTTTCATAATGCATTGTTGTCATTAATCCTTTGAAATAAATCTCATCTCTAAGATTTAACTTTGTAATATTTGCAGGAAGGGTTTGCATAAAGAATTGGTGGCAAAATATGACGGTGTAGTAGGCGAAGGAATCCAAAAGCATCAAGTAGATTTGAGTTGAAAAAGAGGACATTGAAATTGAAAACACATTTCTAAATGCTTATCGTAATAGCTTGAAACGTCCATTTCATGCCTTTTTTTTTTTTTCTATTTCAAGTCAACTAGATCATTGATTTTCTTTCAAAGATGGGCTAAAGCTAAACATTACAAACTTACTAGACCTTGATTTTGGATTAAAATTAAACAAGCAACGTCACACTTGATATTGGTGTTTTAAAACGAACTCATCAATGCTTTGGGATTTAAAACAAACAAGTGTCTTTTATGCTTTGTAATATTTTTTGCAAAATAATCTCATCTAAAAAGGCATATGCATTTCTCTCGCGCTTCATGGCGATCTTGAGAATCAAAATCCTTTTTTATGACATTAAGTTGCATAAAATATTGTCTCCACACTTCATTTTGGGTTTAAAATTGAACAAAATCTTGTGCGAGTGTGAGTGAGGTTATTGCATGTGTTCTTCCTTTGTTTCTAAACAAGGGTCGATCGAACTATGAATAATTTTATTCACTTTTGTCTATCTTAGAGGGCCTACCTTGAGGAAAAAGTACTCACCCAAGGGAATGACTCAACCAGTAACACTCTAAAGCCAAGAGTATTTCCAACTGGTATATAAATGTGGGTATTGGAGTAAACGCCAATATCACGCGGTTGATTCCGACAAGATGGATCCGAAAGGGGACTCTTGCTGTATGGGCCAATCTCCACGAATGGAAATTCTTAACTAAAACCTTTGTTTGTAGTGATGAACTGATCTCATTCACTGAGTTTATTAAAGTGGTGCATTGGAACTTAGATTCCAAGAAGTTACTTGCCATGTCTAATCTTGGTTAAAGTATAGAGGTTAAGACTTCATTCTTGACATACCTTTATAATCTTTCCTTGGTTGCATGTAAAATCATCTCTTCTACAAAGGGCATGAGGCAAGCCCACCAAGAAAAATGTACCAATTGAGCTAGGATGTCATATTGCTTGTGAGTCAATTTGAAAACACAATGCTTTGATCGAAAACATTGGAAAACCAACATTCAACATGAGCATCAAATCTCAAACCCTTTAGGAGAAGCAAATATCCTTGAAAAAATTCACATGTTATTGCTTTCCCTTGGGATTCATATCCTTAGAGGCTTCTAAACATTTGGATTTCATCTCAATTTTCTCCTACTAAGGTCAACAATAGGTAACTCTTGCCTCAAATTTCCTTAGTTTCCACATAATACACTTTGCGGGATAAGGGGAAAGTTGAGACATTAGACATCTAGATTCAAAATCTAATCAAGAGCATTTTTTTGGTAAAAAGGATCCATTAAGCAAAGATTAAATCAATTGGACCCCACATATGTGCTTGGCATCTTTTAGTCATATGGTTTTCATGCAAAAAATTGGTCTTTTGATTTTGAATTACTCTTAGAGAAAGGCATGTTCTTCACTATCTTGGTCTTGTAAACAAGTCCTTCCTAGGTTCTTTTAGGATCAAATCAAACACTTCATTCATCCAAACATTTATCATCCCATCCCACCAAACAACTTTAGAGCTTTGGAAACATCATTCTAGACTTGGGTAAATCATCAAAATCAAAATCACCTTGTTTAGTTAGGTGTGTAGAATGCATCCCTTTCTCATACATTTAATTAAATCCAGCAATCCCTTTGAACAAGTTCATCCTAAGATATGCTTGCATCTTAGGGTTTAAAAGCTCATTACCCAAATCAAAACAATCAAAATCCAAACCCTAAGTCTAGCGATCCAAGTTTCTAGCGTTCCAACACCCATATCATTCACCTTTTCATCCTTCATCATCATTGGTCTAAACACCTTAGTCCATTTTACTCGAGTCAAAAACACAAAGAAGAATATGGAATACAAACTTTCCAATCCACATACATCATGAAGTAATCAAATCAATTGGACTTTCAAGGCCTTGCAGTGTTGATTGTCGAGCTCACTTGTACCAGTCATGCATGGGGTCGTGCAGCTACCAAGTGTCAATGGTGCAACTAGTGGCCAATTTGTGCCGGAAATGTCGAGTTTGGGACACCTTTCCCAATGGTAGAGTTAAATCCAAGTCCAAACCTACAAATCCACCAACCGAACAATCAATGCATGAGCCTTCAAACCAACAATGTCATCCCACCAAATCCCTACATGCCAAATGAGAATGTACCAAGTACAAGTTTTCCAAACATGAATCCGGAAAACTTTGGTATAAATATGATTGCAAATCATATGAATATTTTTCAAAATCCAAACAAGATGTTAACAACTCCAAGACAAGGTGACACCATGCAAAATCAAAGTTACCTAAAACAAGGCAACGTGATTCCCAACATCAACAATTTTCAATTTCAACCTATCATGCCAAATCTGAGTGTCATCCCAAATTAGAACATTGTCCAAAATCAAATTTTCCATGATCCCATTCAAAAATCACAAGAATGCATCCCAAATCTGCTTGAACAAAAATCAAATCAACTATATCAAGGGAGTCAAGATCGAAATCAAGATCAAATTTGGCAAGATCAAATTGCTACACTTACCAAAATAGTTGAGTCATTACGCCAAGAGAAATCTCCACCACCATTACCCATATCAACATCATTCCTTGGTTTAGGGCTTCCCCCTTTACCTAGCATTGATCATTCCATCCAAATCAATCCACCTAACACCAATCAAGAAATCATATCAAATCCTTTGAATATACCATCGACATCGCACCAACAAATGGTATCTAATCAAATGACAACATCAATCCTGAAAAATCAAAATATGGTCTCCCAAATACCTATCACCTCGGTCATTCCGACCATTCCTATCACCACTCTCACGCCCATCACATCTCAACCCCTCACTACCACAATTGCTTCAAATGTATCTCCACTACTTGTCACTACATCCAACACAATTTTGAATCTGCCACCACTACCACCTAAACCAAATGCAACAAGACAATATTGCATTGCGCTAAAAGCTCACCAGGCCTACCAAAAGGCAATCCAACAATATCTAGCCATGCAACAAGCAACATGAGCTCAACAAGTGCAACAAGCCTCTCAATCTACCCAAGCCTCTCAAGCTACCCAACAAAGACAAGTACAAACACAAAAAATGACAACTGTTGAAAACAAGGATCAAGATCACTGAGCACCTTGAAGCTATGTCTACTTCATCCAATGATCAAATCAACATAGGTCAAGAGTCCTTTTTAAATCATAATCAAAATCCACCAACCAACAATGATCCAATTCAAGAAATTTCAACATCATTTGACCCTATGGTTGAAGACATTGGAAATACCTCCACCACAATTGTGGAAAACAATGATCAAGATCTCTACATCAATGAGCACATTGAAGATGTTTCTACCCCATCCGATGATCAACTCACCATACATCAAGAGCCACTTTTTAGTGATCTATTTCAAGGAGTGTTAGGATTATTTGATCCTATTGACATATTGCACGATCCATTCACCTATGATCATGTTGAAAATGTCTCTACATCGCCTTATGAGTTAGAGGACATATGATTTCAAGAATTTATTCCAAAGCATGATCAAAATATTTCACCAAGGTCTAGCATTGGTCCCTTCCAAGACATGTTGACACCCTTTGACCTCATGATTACAGATGCCGAAAGAATCCTCAACTCGACGCTTGATCTAAGTCCACTTAAAGATCAAGAGGATATCAAACCACTTACCACATGCCTAATGATGATGTTCAAGAAGCCTTTGTAAGCAATCCATCCTTTGAAACTGACCCATGTCAAGAACTTGATCCAAAGAATGTCGAAAGAAACTCTGAAATCATTCAAGATCAAGAATTTGTATCTTCAAGATACTACAATAATCTAATGGACACTCTCCTATCTATGCAAGATGCACATACTCCTCCATCTACCCACGAGATGCTTTCTTTGGATGGACATGTAGATGATCTCCATTCAAATCAGGATCCCTTTACTCCTGACATTATTACACAAAACAAGCAAGTTATTGATTCCTATAGTCAAATTGAATTATCAACATCAGGATCGGATATATCCCAAATTCAGACGGAGGACATCAGGGATGAGGATATCCAACATTATCCACTCAAGGAAACAAGTCAGATAGAACAGGATATTCTAGAGTTAGTGGAGTAGAAAATTGAAACGTCACCTACAATGGTCATTTATCGAAGAATGCATTTTAACAAGAGCTCTTGGAATAGGTGGAATCAAAGCATGAACATGCTACTACCACCATACTGGGGGCAACTTTGTCTCAAGAAAACATCAACATAGGGAGCACAAAGAGTCCTTATGATGAAACTAGTGTCAATACTACAACCAACCACATCATGAATCTTCATCCACCCATCACCCCATCCATGAATTGGGACCAACGTCAAAAGCAAGAATTGAATCAAAGTACGAAGAATGTTATCAAAGAAAAAGAAGCTGAGAAGCATAATGGAAAAATAAAATATGCATGGATACCAAAGAATACAAAGAAAGATTATCCCCATCAAACTCCATCAGTCAAAGAAACTACGGGGAAAAATAAAAGAGGGAAAAGTATCCGTTAAAGATGTCACAAGCAAGAAGGCCTTTCGGTGACATGTAGAAATTATATCAAGCGATTGGTCCTAATTCCATCACACTGTATCCACCCATCGTACTCCATCTTCCCAAGTTAGGAAGTCAAAAGATTCAAATTGTCAACCAATCCATCTTCTATCTAACCACTCCATCCACCTCCACGCGTGACATCCAATTCTCAAATTGACCGTAGTGGCAATGACCCTTCATCATAAGGTTCTAAAGGAACTCTATGTGATGTATGCAGGGAACAAAGTTAACTCATTGCTCAAATGAAGGATCATGAATCACAAAATTTGTGTTCAGGGTTCGTTTATATCTTAACAAAGAAAACTTCTTCAAGTAGGATACTCGATGGCATTACCAGCGGGGCATCACCATCGGCAACACCTTGTGATTCAACATGAGCTTAAAATATTTCAAAAATACGAAATCAAAAATGAGGAAAATCCAAAACATGGAAAAATGATTGAAAGCATTAAAAAAGGAAAAATTGTCCTCTAGGTGAAAACCACTATGGTGGTGCTTTGGGCAAGACGGGCCGAAAGCTTTAGTAGAAATAAACGCATCATGTGTAGAATCGAGCATCTATATGCGCCGGTCCGGATAACATCTCATCCCATCTTGTAATAAATAGACATTCATCCATCCATAATAAATCCATCCGTATAAACCATTGATCCAATCCATTTTCATCCATCATCCATCATCCAGAGTTATCTTGATCTTGATGATGAGAAAGTTTGGAGCTTTTTATGCTTATGGTAAAACATCTTGACATGGGTCATTTTCATCGATCTGTCTACCAACATTATGGGAGCCATGACTTATTTATCCGAAGACACCTTATCTTATCCTAAGATAATTCTTAGCATCCTTCGCGTACCCTATATCCGTCAATCCACACCTATCAAGCATCCACCATCACATTCCATACATTGCTAGACATTGGGGAAGCGGAGATATTTTACATTTGCTTCGAGAATAAATCTTGATCTATACCCTCCAACTTATGTGGTGATCCGAACATTGGAAAGCATGAAATAAATTTGGTCCAAGCAAACAATCCAAAATCACTAGCCCATGGCATATTTTGACAAGAAGAAATTCCTTATCAGTCTTCATCTTTCATCGAACATCAATCCAAGTAATCACTATCAGTTGTATCTAAGTTGCACTTCAAACGTCACATGAAATCATCCAAACATCTTTTGTTCCAAACCAAGCATCATCAATCCTGATCAATCGAATCCAATCAATCCATAATCTTGGGATATCCTTCTCGATCATTGTGTTGCTTAACACTATCCTTGCATTGTTGTGCATCCTCAACAATGTTCTCATCATCAATCCTGATCAATAAATCCTTGCATTGTTGTGCATCCTCAACAATGTTATCATCATCAATCTTGATCAATCAATCCTTGCATTGTTGTGCATCCTCAACAATGTTATCATCATCAATCCTAATCAATCAATCCTTGCATTGTTGTGCATCCTCAACAATGTTATCGTCATCAATCCTGATCAATCAAATCCTTGCATTGTTGTGTATCTTCAACAATGTTATCATCATCATCAATTCATCGATTCGATCAATCAACCTTAGCTTGGTTTTCAAAAAAATCCCAAACAGAGCACTGATATCATCACACACATCCTTATCCAAATCATCAAAATCATGCGAAAAATCCAAAAACATTCATAAAACAAAAAATGTCAAAAACATTGGAATCCGAACTACGTCGTATCTGAGCTTAAACATAGGCAAGGCTAATCTTTGATCATCCCCCAAGACACAAAATCCAAAAACATTCAGAAAAACAAAAAACCCCAAAACATCGCAAAATTCAAAAATCAAAACATTTGTAAAAATCTCGAAAAATACCAAAAACAGCCTCAAAACATTTCAAAATGTCAAAAACATCCAAATATTTGAAAAAATCCATCCGTCTCATCTCACTTTCACTCAAAATAATCAATCATCCATAATAAACTGATTGTCACCTTCATCCTTTGGAAAAAAAAACAGAAACAACCACAACAATCGACAAAAGCAAGCTTCAATCGCAAAATCAAAATTGAAATAACAGACCTTTAAAAAAATAAAACTCTTGATCATTTTCAGACATGTCAGTCAACCTTATATCAACAACCTATCAATCAACTTATCGAAACATCATCATCCTATACAATGCATGTCCTAGGATATATCGTTCCGACAATGGGCATCATTTTGGATATCACCTTGGATTCTTATCCTATCAAAACACATCCCTCTGGCTGAAGGTATGAAGAACATTGGCTTGTTTGCATACTTGATCTTTTCTTTTGATCTATCTTATTGCGCTCATTCCAAGGACCTCTCGATGATATCCGAACGGGATTTAGAGAGATAGGAATGGGCAACGATCGTATCTTTTGTCTGGCCGGCTTGTTGGACATTCTTGTAAAATAACTTGGCGAATAATTGCTTTGTTGGGTACATCCTAGCAAGGTTTCTGTATGTCAAGTGTGAACAAGAATACTCCTATCTATTTGTCGAGTCAAAGTCCATCACACTAGGTACAATGCTATCATGGTTCTTTATACCTTGATGCATCATATCTATGTGTATTATCAAACATAAGGTAAGTAGCCCTTTTAAAGTCCCAATCCTTGATAAGCGAATCATCATCATCTATCATCATCATCTCTCATAAAGTTGGCCTATTAGATCCTCTTATCATCATCTAATGTCTTGTTTTCTGTACTAACATCACATCATGAATAATTAATCATCATCACCAGTGCATCCATCCTGCATTCGTCAGTATTCTGCATATCATCTCACATGCATGTTCATCATCGTAATATAGATCTGTTAGTCTAAGCATCTCATAAATCATACATTTTCATAATCGTAGCATATCACATCATCCATTTCATCCATCATCACATCATATCATCATTTAAGTTGTTTAAGATAATATAGATTTATTATTCTAAGCATCTTAAACTATCTCATTTACATCATCATCCATAACCATCCATCTTGAACCTCTTTATCGTGAGATCGACCCTCAAATCAAATCTTTTCGCTCGATCTCTCGATGGGGCAATGTACCAGTGTACTTCTTTCCACTAGGCCATCTGAAAAATCAGAATTTTTTTGAATTTTGATCATGGAAAGTTTATTCTTTGAACCAACACAACAAGTACATTGCTTCAAAGAGGGGAAAAATGTAGACACACAAAATTGGCATAATGCATTTGATTAGGTCATATTCATCATTCAACAAATAAATCAAGTTTATTTATCAATCTCCTAAAGTCATCAGTTTAAATTAAATAAATCAACTTGATCCTAACATCACCCTCCTTGATTAAATAAATCAATCCTTTATTTAAGTAAGTCTGAAATCATATTTCTCCCTCTTGATTTAAATAAATCAAAATATTCAAATCAAAAGGGTCAAAGCATCCTAATCATCATTAAGTTAATCTAACCCTAATTAAACTAACCTAACCACCCATCACATCCTCTAGCTTTTCCCACTTGCACAAATAAATCAATTTATTGATTTATTAAAATACTTATTTTCCATCAACTTGGCATAAAAATAGAATATTCCCTCAAGTTTCAAAATGAAGACAAGTTGACTTGTCCATTCCAACATTGCATTAACCTCTCATTTTCATGTCCCCCTCTCAACATTTATTTCACAAATTTGAATTTGAATCTCCCTCTCTTGGGCACATTGGCCAAAACTTGCACATCCCTCAACCTCTCACATGATGACAGGTGGCCTCATATCATTGGTCAAATATTTGTCCCACATTCATCCATTTGGCTATTTCTCTCATCAAATAATTTTATAAATAGAGAGCTTCATTCATCAACAAATCCCCCACAAATCATCCACAAATCCTATGCAAAGTCACTCTCCTCATTTGAGAACTGATTTTTTCCATCTTACTCCATCGTCATCATTGGCATTATATCATTTAGCTTATCTTAGCAAGGGTTGGGAAAGGGCTATTTTCCACAATAGCACCAATCCACTATGAAATCAGATTTATTTCATTTTTTATATGCTTTAGTTTATCTTGTAATTTGTTTGCATTTTGAAACATGAGTTATTATTTCATAGGAATCTTAGATTTGTTCATTTTGAATTAAGGCAGATTTAAGATTCACAATAATGTCTTCTTGTCCTTTCCATAACCTAGAATGATTTGCATTATGTGTCCTTCATACCCACCCTTCATCCATCCCATCCCTATTGGTTATTCCTATACCTAACTAGGGGAAATTTCCTAACACTTAGCATTATTAGATTCTACACTTGTCATTGGAGGTCAAAACATTAAAAAATGACAAAAAATCAAAACATTTGAAAAAGACAAAAAAAAATTTTCATAAATAAAAAAAAAAAAAATAATTTTTTTTATAAAACTTCAAAATCCAAAAAAGTCAAAACATGTCAAAACCAAAAAACATTCAGATAACTTTCAAAAAATCTAAAAAATAGAGTCAAAGACAGTCATGTCAGTCTTTGTCATTGTCAAACTATGTTGCCTCTTCGACTAGATGTAGGTAAGGCCATCTGTCCATGTGCCCCTGAGGCATTTGGTTAGTCCTTTAGGTTTTGTCAAATAAAAACATGATTCGATCCTTTGTCATTGAAACAAAGTCAAGGGTCATGTCAAACTATGAGGTCTCTGTGCATTAATACGTAGGAAAGGCCATTTGTTGATGAACCCCTGAGGCCCCTAAGGTTAGTATTTTAGGGTTCGTCAAGTCAGTCAAAATAAATCAGACACTATCAAATCAAACATGAAATAATCTTCTGAACTTCAAACAAAAATCTTGAATCAACAAGAAAAGCAATCCAACAAGTCTCCAAGTCCAATCAGTCATTTGTCAAATCAATTAAACCAGTCAAATCGATCAAAACCAATGGTCTTATATAGGATGCATACTTCTTGAAACCATACCTTGTCACTATCACACTTTGTCATTTTCCTTATACAGGTAGTTACATGATCAAAATCAGAATTGACATCTTATACAACATGTTTCTTCTCCTGAAACTAGGCCTTGTCAAAATAATCAACCCATCACTCACTTAGTCACTGAACACACTGACAAACGTGTATTGGAAAATAATTTGAATGAATGTTGACCTTGTCGGTCTATTTTGTCTTATATTTTCGATTTAATTCGGTCAGCTACCTTGAGGATGTACCGTGAAGGATTTAGAGGAGAGATGATGTCTCATGACCCATCTTTTCTTTGAGTACTGTCTATGATTTGTCTTGAAAAAAAGACTAGGGAAACATGACCCTTAGTATGAGTTAGGACATTCCTTGTCTATGATTGTATGTTTTATAGATGGATGACCTTGCACACCTTGGTCTATGTCATACCATGGTGTTTGTTGTCCATTTTTCATATTTTACCACCCAATGGTGATTAAACGCAAAATCCTGGCATAGAAAAATATATATTTGCAAATTATCTTAACTAGCACTATCTCAACATCCATGTCTTCTATGCTAACTCCATGTCTCCCATGCTAACATTTCTTCTTCCCCTTATCTATTTTCCTCTCATCCATTTCGAGAGCACACTCGTGTTCTTTGAACCAACCTATCCTCTCAAGGGGGTATACTGCTACCTCCTCATCATTCTTACTCACCCTACTTACATCGGGGCATGTTGATTAAATTTCTTTGACACAACGTGATAAATTGCATTGTATCAAAGATGGGAAAACGTAGACACTAAAAATTATCACTAGGCCTTGGACTTTATTAAAACCCCTTTTCCATCCTTGATAATTAAATAATCTTAATAATTTAATTATTATCTAATGTTGTAAAGTCTTCTATTAATTAAATAATCTAAATTATTTAATTAATTCATTTTATCCTTCTATGTCCTCTTTTGATTAATTAAATAAATTGTTATTTATTTAATTGTGTCACTAATATCTTTGAATTCTATGATTAAATAAATTTATATTTATTTAATTATTTGTCACTTTCCACTATAATTAAATAATTATGTTAATTATTTAATTATTCATGTTTAGCTCTTTTTTGTCACAAGATAATTAAATTTTATTTAATAATTAAATGGCATCTTTTCTTTCATTTTTTGAATTAAATTTCTATTTAATCAAAAACTTAATTTTCCTTATCCGTTTGCATTTAAATAATTTTTCCATTATCTAAAAATGTAATTTCCCTCTCAAATTGAAGTGATTTTTGTAAAAAAAGTCAATTTCCTCATTCTTCCACTAGTCTCATTTCTATCTTATCTCGTCTCATCTAATTTCATCTATTGATTGAAATAGAAATCATTTAATCTCGATCATCCATTTTGCATTTGGCTATCTATAAATGACGCCTACCACTATCATTTTAAGGAGGCAGTTTATCCAGAATTATACTGAAGCTACATCTTCAAACTTTTTCTATCATCTACTAAGGCTAATATTTGCATACTCGACTGAGGGAAACTATATTTACAGTAGAATGGAGAAGGATAATGGAGGTCATTCAATGGAGGCGCAAATATTATGGTGATATTGTTCTTTGTTATTTCCTTTTATGCACTTCTTTGTTCTTCATTATTAGATGATGATCCTAGAATTAATGTTTGAATGCATACTTTCTTAATTCTGGTTTTTCATGATCACAACACCTTTAGGCATATACATGAAATCCAAATCCTTTGGGTTGGATTCCTAAGAAAAATCCAAACCTAAGGGTTGGAAAATACCTAAAGTAGATACAAATATGAGTATGTTATAACACACTCATGTTTGCATGGAGAAAATATCTATTTCTCTTCTTCTCTCTCTCCCTCTTTACCTCTTTGTAGACCTCTATATCTCTATTTTCCTCTCTCACTCTCTCCATATTTCTCCTTTAATCTTTGATCTCGGAAATTTGTTCGACGGATCGATTTCGCCTTGATCTCGACTTTTCGAGAAACACGATGATCTTCTTTTCTCTCGACTTGTCTCGTCTTCGACGTCCTGATCTCATCTCAATTGGATTTCTGATCGAGTCGATCTTGTCTTGATTGTTTTGATTTTGATCTCGGATCCTTTTGAGCCGACGGATAAATGTTCTTGACTGATCTCTCGATTTTGATCTCTCGCCGATCTTTGCCTGACTTTGAATAATTTTTCCGATCGTGATCTTTCGAGTGACTGATCTGACTTCTGATCCTTTATTCTCTCTGACGCCTGATCCTGATCGATCCGACGTCTGATTTTCGACTGACCTTTATGACGCTGATTCCTGACGATCTTTTTTTTGATTCTGCCCTCTGTCCGAGGTCTGATTTCTGACGCGCGATTTTGTCGCGCCTCGAGGATTCTTTGATGTTTTGATTGATCGTCTCGACTTTTGATTTTGATCCGATCGAGTTGATCTTTGTTCGCCGATTGATTTTGACGGATCCTTTTGATGCCGACCTGATGAAAAGCCTGACCGATTTTGATTTTGATCTTGTCTCTGGACTTTACCTTTACTTCGACTTTATCCGAGGATCCGGACGCTTTCTTTTATCTCTATTTTATCTTCTATATGGAGTCTTTCGACACTTTATCTCTTTAACGATTCTCTCTCTCGATATTCCAGTGGTGCATAAATTTGCATAACACTTAATTCCGGTATAGATCCGGCGGATGGAACCGATAGCATTTAACTTGTAATCTATACTTAATCCAACATGGAAACCACTTTTCATGGAATTGACATTTAAATATCAATCATTTTTTAATAATTCCACCAAATTGCATGTTTTTAGATTGGATTTGATATTATGAACTAATATTTTCATGGTTTGAAGATTTGTAATTATAATTATCATGTTTTGTGTTTGAATTTGATAACATACAATCTTTTTTTCATATTTTATACTAATTCTATTATTACATCATAAGAAGGAACTTGGTGAAAAATTCAAATCTTGGAGGATTGTGAACCCAAAAATGAGCTAGAAAACTGTCATGTAATTAAGAAATCAAATCCCAAAGTTCAAGGTATTCCATATTTTCCTTTGTCTCTTTTTTTCATGCCCCCTTCTAATCATAGTTCATGTGCAACATGCCCTAGTGATAATTAACTTAATTGCATCCCAATTGTTAGCCCTTCCATGGTTCATATCCCTTCTCTTTCCAATAATTTTTTATTTTGTCACTAACTTCATTAATTCTCATAATTTTTTTATTATTGCACTTACTTATCCAAGCTAATATCAATCAACATCATAAAAGTTATAGCTTTTACAAAAAAAAATATTTCCCATGTAATTCTATAATTTAATATATTGTAAGTAGGCCTCCAATCCCTACGACCCTTCAAGTTATGGAACTTTAAAATTTGGGAGAATATTTTTAGCTTACAAAGTATAAACCTACCTCTACTTCTTGAAAGTTTTGAACTTATGAAACTTTAAAATTCATGTGAAACTTTGCAACCTACAAAAATGAGCTTTCTTATAATCCCCATAAGTCTCCAATGTTAGCCTATAGAATTTTTGTTTCCTAATAGTGCACCCTTGCTAAGTGAACTCAGCCTATTGGTGAAACATTGGAAAGCTTCCCTAATTATGAGCTCAAATGTTGGAATCTAACTTCCAGAGTAAGATGGCTCTGGGTGCTGTCACAATAGTGGTTTACAATTCTTGAGAGGAATGGATTTTAGCTGAAATCACATATTTTTAGAAAATATAATGATTTAAGCCTTAAAAAGTTCCATTTTAAGGATTCCAATTGAACAGGGTTTGATCAAATCACCTTAGATCAAACCCCCTTGGATAGAACCTCGCTAGTTTTAAACTATACCTATAAATGCATCTCCTTTACACCTATCAAAATGCTGATAAAAAATCACTTTTGATTTAGCTTTTGGGGGATCAAATGAATTCATTTAAAATTTATTTCAAATGATTATGGTATTCCCTGTAACAAGCCAACCAATGAATATAATTTTGCACATGTTTTGGTTTTGTTATGTATTTGTTTTTTAAGTTTTATTAAACATAGGTTTTTCATCGAAAATGAATTTCTTTGTTCTTCACATGTGGAAAAATAGAAGATTATCAAAATAAAAATAAAAAATATGAGTGCACCAGATATTGAAGTCCTTGATCCAACAGAAAAAATTAAATTAAATTTTGACATATACAAAAAAAGTTATGCGTTATATGGTCGCGTTGTGTCTGAATTGTAATTTGTTTGACTTTGAAACTTGATTAAGGAAAAAATATTCAATAAAAAACTATCTAACCAAGTGGAAGCACTAGATATCAGAGCTACAAATTTAAATTTGAAAGAATTATAATTTTATCCTTCATGGAAAAAAATTTATGCGTTATACGGTGTGCGTCACTTTTTAAAAATGTTGTTTTCTGAAAAAAATTAATTTTCGTGGGAGATGGAAAAAGAAGTGCAATTTGATTCCAATTTTTTTGAAAAAAATACATTTTAGAATCTACAAACAAAATTTGATGAGACTCTCGTTTGCACCATCTTCAAATTCCTCACGGTTTAGCCGCTATAGGTGCCCGAATGTGAAGATTTAGTTAAAAATAATAATTTCAGTGTCCAGTTTGGCCAAAAATTGTAAACCACTATTATGGGATCACCCCTCTTATGGTACTCACCTAAAAAAAACTAATGTTTCAAAGAGGAAAGGGTAAGGAGGAAACATAAACTGAAAACTAATTCCTATGGTGATGCACCAAAATGTTATCTAAAAATTGTAAAGCTACTTGTACACAGTTTCAATTAACAACAAATATTGACATGCACAACTCAATACTTATATGCCTTTGCATCAATATTTCATAAGGATGATATAATGTATACAATCCTAGAAGGAACAAAAGCTTTTGACAACTCGAATCACTTGCATCTCAACACAACTTATAACTTGCAAATACATATACTTTCTGCACAAAGGTGCTACTAATGAGACACAACAATAAGGAATGAGAAAAATTCACAAGTAATTGCATCAATCATTCAAATGCACACAATAGAGTAGAAAATTAAGAAGGAAAAATTGCTTATTTTCATTGATCTCCAAGGTGTAAACTGCTATACATGTTTGTAAAAAATGAGTTACAAATACTGTCTTCTACTGAAAAGGAATTTAAAAGTCATAATGTAGACAAAAGATAATGATAAGAACGAACTTCAAAAATGAATTTTGAATTTACTTTATGCTTTTCCAAATGGTTGCGCAAAAATAGGAACTAGAAACTTCTTTGGTCGTGCATAACCAAAAGCCTAAAATCTAGCCCATAAACCCACTCCAAAAAGGATCATAGATGAAGAAAAGGTCAAGCCTTGACCTCTCCTATCATAAAGGCATCAAAAAATGCTTCTAGATGCTTTCAATTCCCTCCAAAACCAAGTCAAAACAACCCCTACATTCTTGGCACTTGTCTGTCAACTTCTTCCAACCTCACCTATATGCTTGGCATAACCATCAACAACCCTTATCTATCCCCTTTTACCATATCTTTGATGTGTTCAATGCAACTTTATCTTGCATTATACACAACATTAAATAAAGTGATTTATAATTTCATCACTTTAATAATGTTTTTTTACATTTCAAATTTAATGCAAAACAAAGGTCGACCATGTTTTGAAAGATGTATGCAAAAGGAAACTTGACTTAGACTTTGCAAAATATGAAAAAAGAACACAAGGAATAGTAACTCATAACACGAGGCATTAGTTATGACGAATAAAAATAAAAACAAAGTTAAAAAATGCCCTTTTGGTTGTCAAGCAACTTAGGGTTTTTGAAACCCTAACACCAAAGCCGTAGCCAAGTTCACTCATTTTGCAATTCGTTTTACTCTTTTTTGCATCCTCTAGAAACTTGATGGTGCTGCCATGTCAGAAATTCATGGAGTCTTAGGAGGGTTTGATGGTTCTGGGCCATATTGGATAGGTTCATGGATTCTCTATTGTCACTGCCATTTTGGTGAGTTACCCTTTTGTTACAAAATGTTGAGATCTTTCTTCTAACTATGACAAAAAACCTTGTGGTGCTCTATTTTTTCAAGAAGAAAAATGAATTAGAAAAATCCTTCATGTATCTAGGAAGACATTCCCTCAGGAATTCTTGCATATTTCCCTTTAATTGACCCAACTGCATATGATCATTATGACTCCCTCAATTGTGATGCTTCTGATTCATATATAGAATGACACATACCAATCAATGGCGACACCTTCAACATAAAGCTCGAATGCAAATTATCTTCCTCGAATCCATGATTTTCTCTTTGGTC
>VDFB02381850.1:0-28971 GCA_007258455.2 Sequoia sempervirens | reverse complement strand
CGAACAAATATATTCTTTCCAATTTCCACATGCAACAGATGGTTATTTCTTCAAGGCGATACTTCAGGTATGCTATCATGATTATTCTAAGTCTTCTTTAAACTTTCATTATATTCTTCATAATACTCCATGCATGGGAACTATTATATCATTGATTTCCATCATTTCACATTTAAACCACCTCCAAATCATAAACATGAAGTGAGGTCACTTCACCAATTAAGTTGGGGGGAGGGTACAACCTATTTAGTCTTTTTATTAGTATTTTCCACATTGGCCACCTAAATTAAAATCAATGAATGAAAATAACATGCAAAACCTTCTACGTTATATCTTTTTTTTTGTTGCCATTCCCAAATTATCAAATTCTACACCTTGAGAACTTGAGCTTAAGTTTAAACCAGAGTCGAGATTCAAAATTAGAACCTATCTATGAGCTTAAATTAAGTTGGTAATGAGAAGGGAAATTTGCAGTATGGTATGACAGTAAAGATATATGAGAGAGGGGAAGGAAAGTGAAGGGTTTTGAAGGTGGTTGGAAAGATTGAGTTAAATTTCAAAGTAGGATTGAGTGAATTGAAGTGGAGAAGTGAGCTAGAATGGGCGGTGATGTCATAAGAAGGAGTCCAATAGCTCACCAACAAATTCTGGAGGATGCATTGGTGTTACCCATTTTCACCAGGGTTGGCTGGCTCGACTACTTCTTGAATTTAACATAATTTAGTGATGAAATGACAAGAAGGTTTGCATCTACTCTTTAGTATGATGAAGCTATGGTAAAAGGAATTTTAGTAGACGCATCTGAGACTACCATTGCACAAGTTATTGGGTTACCAAGAATTGGGGTAGAATTTCCACACGAGCCGACGCAGTTGCCGCTAAGGAAGAATTTTGCATACGAGGAGAGGAATTAGACTCCTCATCACAAGGTACGAAGAGACTTTCCTTCCCCTAGTTATGGAAAAATTGTGCCTCTTACATTATCAGATACATCACCTGTGATGGTAAGCAGAACCTTTTGTACACA
The DNA here is from genome assembly GCA_007258455.2 of Sequoia sempervirens. Taxonomy (NCBI): domain Eukaryota; kingdom Viridiplantae; phylum Streptophyta; class Pinopsida; order Cupressales; family Cupressaceae; genus Sequoia; species Sequoia sempervirens. The sequence continues at coordinate 27,944 of VDFB02381850.1, read as the reverse complement.
ATTCATTTCAAATTACTTAGTCATCTTAGACATAATAGGTTAGCAAATGTACCAAAAAAATTGTACAATTTTTTGAAACGGTCGACCTCATAATACTAGAGAAAACAAAGTGATACCTCTTTCTCTCATCACTATTTAATTACCTTGTTGATAAAAAGGAGTTTAAGAATTCAATACCCATAAGTGAACTGGGAAGATTTCAGGGAATGTATATACATTAATAGTTTTTTGGATGCACTAGTAGTACTTGAGGATGCAAAACCCCAAAATGAGCCTGAAGAGGAAAACCCCATGTCTCACCTATGGCTTCACCTACTCATATCCAAGGCGAGCATGAGGAGCTTGAAGAACCAGAATCTAGGCTACCTACAGTTAAGGAATTACCTTCTTCTTCAAGGTCACATAAATCTAAGAGTCAAAGAGGTAGTACATCTACCTCCTCTACACCCTCTAAACTAGAAGAAATGGAGAATACTCAAAAGAAAAAGAGGGATACTCAAAAGAAGAGAGAGGATGATACAAAGCAGAAGAAGGAGGGTGTTTTGAAGCAAAAGAAGAGTGTTCAAAAGGAAAAGAGGAAAATTGAAAAAGAAATACTCACACCTAGATGCTCTAGCAGATTGAGGAAACAAGGGGCCACAAAGGAGAATATAGGGGAACCTAAAGGAAAAGAGATGAGTAAAGAACAACCTCAGGGAGAACAACATCGACAAGAACAACGTTAGGAAAATGTTATGATTGTAGAAACTGACTCAGAAATAGAAGGGAATGTTCCTAGTAATGTGAATATACCAGTGAGAAAGAGAAGGTATGTGGTGACAACTTATGATTTTGAATTAGAAGATATATTTACTACTAAGAAGTTACAAATATAAACCCTAGATAGCCCTCTTCATGGAGACCATGAAGAAGGAAATGAGCAGTTTGAAGATATAGAGGAGGTTTACATTGAAGAAAGAGATGTAAGGAAAGAACTCCAAGAGGCATTGGATAGGATTAAACACTTGTAAATCATCCAATTTTCCTATAAATACTTCTCATTTCCTACAATGGGCATCATAATTGGAAATCACCTTAGTTACATCACTTTGACAAGAGATATGAATAACATTGACTATTTGTTCATTTTGATATTTTCTTATGATTTATCATATTGGTCCATTCCAATGACCTCTTGATGATGTCTATCAAAATTATTTAGAGAGAAAGGAATGGGGAATTAATCATCACTTTCATTTGTTGTGCTTTTTGGATATTCTTGTAATATGACCTTGGCGAATACTTGCCTTGCATGTGCAAGGTAGTCTCAAGTAAAACAATGGCTAGGACATATCAAGTTCCTCATACCTCTTGTGTGTTATTTTTCTTACTTTGATGGCTTGTTCTTTCATGTGGTCAAACAAGGTTTTCATATGTTAGGTATGAACAAGGATACTCCTATCTATTTACAAAGTCAAAGTCCATCACAGTAGATATAACACCATCCTGGTGTTCAATACCTTGATGCATCGTGTCTATTTTCTATATCAAAAATAAGGAAGGCTATGATGAATTCATCCTAATCCCAGAAGCAAAGAAATATCATCTATTCTCATCACATATCTAATAAAGTCTTGAGTAATCATAGGCTTGTTGGAATTCTGAATCAATCTCAAAAACAATGGCTAATCAATATTCATCTTATTCTTCTATCTTCTTTCTATGCTAACATTTCCAACCTGGTATCATGACATTCAATAAAAATCATATAAATGCATCCATCCCGCATCCACTAATCGTTATCATACATCTCATAGCATGCATCCTGCATCATCATAAAAGTCATATGGAGAATACAAAAAAGAAATGTACCTCATAACATACATCATGTGTAATCATTGCAAATAATGTGGGAAAAGATACATAAAAAAAATTCATTTTATTACATTTGCATACATATATCTACATCATCACAAGCATAATCATAAATCATACATGTCTCATCATATGCATAATAAAAGGAATCATACATATAAGCATCTCATAAACATCTGCATGCACATCATAATTATAAATGCATACAAACATACATCATAGCATAAGCATGAAATAAAAGGCAATTGTCACATCCAATCATCTTATATTCTCAAATCTGAGTGTGCAAATGAGCTTGAAAGTGACCCCAACCTCCTATATATGGTTGGAAAATTAGGGTTTTTACCCTGAATGCACTGCTTGACCTAGGGTTTTGGTCTTGAATCTTCGTTTGACTTGGACTATTATGACTTTTTATCCATATCCTAAGGCTTGTTTTTTGTCCTCATTGCAACTAGATTGATCTTGCATCCTTGTCACGATCTCAACCTAAAAATAAAAAATTTTGCTTGATCTCTTGAGGGGGTAGTATACCAATATTTATTCCTTCTACTGGGGCACAATGGGGCATCTAGAAAAATCATGAATTTTTAATTTTTTTATCTAAATAACAATGTTGATCCGAGAATCATTGGTTCTTTGAACCAATGTAGTAGGTACCTCACTTCAAAGAGGGGCAAAACGTAGACACTTAAAATTGTCTTGGTCCATATCACACATTTGATTTGATTTACTAACACCATGTTTGTCCTGATTTGACATTCTTGGCTATTTAATTAAATAATCTTAATTGTTTAATTGAATTCATCATTTTCCACTGTTAATTAGATAATCAATATTATTTGATTAATTCACCTCTTTCATGCTAATTTTCATCCTATCTGATTGAATAATGTTGATTATTTGATTAAATTCCTTAATTCTTTTCATTTGGTTAAGTAATCTTCATTGTTTAATTAAATTTCATTAATTCCCCTTTTGATTAAATGATCTAATTGTTTAATTAAAATCTAAATTCCTCCACCTTGCACAATTAAATAATGTTTTAATTATTTAATTGACTAATTTCCCACTTCTCAAAGGAATATTCCCATGGAATATTCTTCCAATTCAAATTCAAACATTTCCCTCCCACATGGAAATATCTTGCACATGCTCCTAATTTTAAGGATTTGTGTTTGTTGAAATCAATTGCAACCCTTGATTAAATTTATCAATCCATGTCAATCTTCAATCTCATCCATGGATTTGATCTTCAATCCATGCCATCCTCTCACATTCATTTCTATCCATTGATTAGCTGTAACGCCCCACTAAGGGACCTGGTGGATTAACACAAAAGACCTCAATTAACATGTCAATAATTTTTTTTTTCAAAGAAACTAAAGGGACACTAACTAATGCAACTCAAAAAATTAACATGGATAACTTCATTACATTAACATTATATCATAATCACATTATGACCTAAAAGTAACATTAATCATAGCCCTCTTACACACCTATCCACCATGGTCCCCTAACATCGCTATTACGACACATCTACACTAACTAAACCTATAGAAAGACATATGATACACTAAGAATAAATCTAGTCAATTCTTTGAATGCAAATTAAATCTCATACATCAAATTACATATGATAACATAACTTAAATATAATTAAACCTCATGTAACACTATGCCAATATGAACCTAATCCTAATCAACACCATGAAATAGGTACATAAAGATATATCACATCTACTACTAAATTAAGTTCATATGCATAATAAATACAACATTCCTACATTAACCTTTCCATTACATAATAAACAACAATAAATATATCTTCGAGATTACATCAATTCATTCACATTTCCTTTACAAGAATACTACAATGTACAAGATTCATTCATCTAAGAGACACATATATATAAAATACATATAGGACAAAATTTTCTTAGAAATATCATCTGCACCATAGACCAGCTCTGGAATGAAGTGGAAGGAAAAACTCTCCATGTTGCACACGAACTGTACCACCTAAACCCTAATGGATGGTTGGAAAATACCACCCTACCACGTGGAACCTCGAAGCCCACTCCCTCCGTGCTAGGAGACAACACTAGGCCCCACACACAAGCAAGCAACATAAATAGCAAGTGGTTGACACTAAACATCCAAAGGAGACTACCTAAAACAAGAATCAACCAAAAATCACAAGGACTTTCAAAAAGACTTTCAGATACTTCCAGAGGTCCAACACATAACACAAATGGATAGGAAACCCAAAAGTTGATCATTATACCACAACACATATAATGAAGTAGATTACATCATTTGCACAATCTTATAACATGATAACCAACTTTAATTTATCTTTCTCAACAGTTCATAATTAGGACTAGCAATGCATAACCTTGGTACAATTGATCCTTACATAGTACAGAAGTCCCAACACAATATTTCACAAACAGGAAGGGATTATCAACATACAAATAGTAAACACATATAAGCATAGATGGTACAACACAATACAAATCAAAGGATAGAGCCATGTCCTCCTATACAACCTTCAGAACTGAGTTAAATCCCTCTTGACAACAGTCAAGTCTGCTAACCATAAAATAAACAAATCAACTCAAAATCCAAATCCGTCAAAAACCCATTTCAGATTTGACCCTCAAATATTTAGTAATGTGGGCAAAATTGACCAAAATTGACTCAAAAATTCACAAAATGTGAAACAAAAAATGAATCCCTTAAAAACCCTCTTGATAGCAGTCAAGTCTGCCAACCATAAAACAATCAAATCAACTCAAAATCTAAATACGTCAATTTTTTTTTCAAATTTAACTCTCTACTACTCAATAACGTGGGAAGAATTGACCAAAAACAACTCAAAAATTCACAAAATGCGAAACAACAAACGGATCCCTTAAAAACCCTCTTGACAGTAGTCAAGTCTGTTAGCCATAAAACAATAAAATCAACTCAAAATCCAAATCCATCAAAAACCCATTTCAGATTTGACCCTCGACTATTCAACAGCGTGGGAGGAATTACCAAAAATGACTTAGAAATTCAAAAAATTCAAAATAACAAATGACTCCCTTAAAAACCCTCTTTTCGACATACCCAATTACAACCAAATGACAAAATGAGAAACCCAACAACCAAATATTTTCTAGATTATCAATAACATTAAAACCTCAATTAATTTAACCCTTTTCAAATTCCTATAAATCTGAAATGCATAAATTAGTAAAATCAAGAAAATTCCTACCTCAAATTTGAAGAACAATGATGAAAAAGAAGTTGAAAATTGAAGAAGCTTTCTGTAACACCCCGCCATGCAACCCTAGGGGAAGTTGCAATTAACAACACAAATGCAATAATTTTTTTTTTTATTAAGTACAAAAAGCATGAAAGTTCACTACACATTGCCAACAACCCCTAAGGTTACGAGACTGAGTTTACTTCAACCCAAACAAGAAACATGAATTAAAACCATTACATTTAATTATTTAACAAATTAATTACACATCAATTCCATACATGATAAAATTACGTCAAGGCATAAGAAAAACCACATGTTCCCAATGATATACCTTACAATAAGATTACAACACTCATTCCCCGAATGAGGTAATTCTAATAAATAAGGTTACACATTACATCTTCCACCTCGATACAAAGAGGGGTAATAAATTACAATAATAACTGAAAAGAGTAAAGCATGAAAGTACTGGATCCCACGAGCTCTCCAACTAGAACCCTTGTCCACACGAACAAGAAGACGACCCAACGGATTAAGGTGCACGTTCTACCCAACCATGTGACACCCGAAGGCTCACCCCCCGTGCTAGGAGATAGTAACAAGGATTCTTAGTCAAGACCATCTACCTCAAGACATAGGCTACATAAAACCAAACTGAATTAAATACAAGTACATCATCACATAACACAAGGGTTACAATGCTTCTAGAGTTGAATAATCAATTACATCATTGATACCAACAAATTGTTGACTTAAGAGAAGTGTCATCACAATGTCACATGGGATATCCTAGTAAGTCTTCCTAGGTCCCGGCCCCCATCTTGGGATATCCTAGTAACCTCTAACGACTCCCGGCCCCTCATGCAAACCAATGCAGAATCAGTTATCTCTCATAGAGATGAGATAACGATCTTTCCATTCCAAGCCCTCTCATCTCATCCCAAGTCTATACAAGCCCTTGTGTCCATGAGCGAGGAAAAATTAATCTTGTTAAGTGTTTGATGCAACCTAAGCCTCTAAAAGTTTATTATGTTATCACTGAATTAACTAACTTGCAAAGAGTTTCCCTGACACCACTTTGTGTGTCAGCCCTCATTGCAAGCCACTCCTCTAAGACAACACATGGAATAACTCCACACCCAAGGGCACACAAGTGTGACCTAAGGAGAATGACTCCCTATACTTGACATAAGCCCACACTTCTCGTTCACGATAACCGGGTTAATAACTGGATACGTTTAGACACACTACCCAAGGCGATCCAAAGGTTGACTATCATAATGACAACCCATACAAATAAATAAAACCTTATCTGGAAGACTTCAGAACATTTACTCTATTTGCACATCGACACGAAAGAGGGAGAATGCATAAAGGAAGACAATTTGATGATTAATCACCTACTTTAAGATTTCCTAAATCTAAGCCAAACAAAGAGATATTGTTTATAATTAAGTACAAATAATTAAAACTGATTGCAACTACTCCAAGGTGACAGAAATTACATTTATAATATCGAAAAATTTAAACTAATACTTTATCTCCCTATTTCTCCAATTACACAAAAATAATTAAATCAACTTGCTAGTTAGAATCATTTGACTTAAAATAAATCAATTTTATTTCAACTTAAATTTGTCTATATTTGAATACACATATATATTAAATATATATATAAAAGTATATACTTAATGTATATACAATTATATATATATATTTAAATATCTAATTATCATATGAATAATTCCATTTTAAAACAACCAATTAAATTATTAATAAATACATTATATATATTCATTATATATATACACACATTATATGTATAATATATATACCTATATATATGTATACATTATATATATAAATAATTATTAAAAAACAAAATTTTATTTAAATCATATTATAATATATATTAATATAATATATATATACATTATATATATAATATAAATTACTATATATAATATATATATATTATATTATATATATTTATAATATAAAAATAAAATAAAATTTAAAAATTTTAAATAAAAAAACAAAACAACTTTATGTGGGTGCGGGCCCCTCCCATAAGGGAGAGGCCAGGCTACCACGCAGCCTCCCCCATATGGGGGTACGCTGTGTGAGCAACCTCCCGCCTCCCCCCCTCCAACAAAAAGTAATTTTTTTTTATAAAAACCTTCCCATAATACACAAATAAGAAATACAGGGCAGACCCTGTACAGGAAAAATTTCCTGTGTAAAATTTTTTGAAACGAATTTTTTTTTCTAGAATAAACAAAAAAACACAGTATATTTATAAAATATACTTTTATGTATATATATATATATATATACATAGGTATATTTATAAATATATACCCAAAACTTCCATTTTCAGCCAAATTGTGCAATTGCACAACATAATTTTGCAATAAAAAAATAAATTTGTCAACACAACAATTGGGTTTAAGTTTTAGTTTGAAATGAAAATTTCTTTTTATTTCCTTTCTATATTTCCATTGTTTGATTCTTGTTTTGTTTTCTTTCCCATAATTTCAACAGAAGTTTGCAAGTTTTGAAACAAATTTGACATGGGTTTTCATTGAACTTCAAACAGAATTTAAAAATTTTCCCACAGCATAACAAAATTTGAAACTCTTTCAAAATGAAACAAAAATCAAAGAAGAACCTAGTTTTTTCTCCAAAGCTTGAAGGATTCAAATGGTGCTTCCAAATCTTTTTCCAGCCCACCCAAGAAATTCAACCTTCTTCTTCAAATCCAAACAAAGCCACAGCAAAAAACTTTCTCCACCAAATTGAAAATTGAAAATTATATGAAATTGTATTTCCTCACATAGAGTTTTCCCCAAAAGTCAAACCCCTAAAATATCCCATCCACCAAATTTATTGCAATTTGGGGATATTTTCATTTCTTTTAAAATTTAAAACAAAATTACCCAATTAAATTTCATGGATTTTAAAAATTTCTTTTTACAAAAGAATTCAAAATTTTGTAAAAAATTCTCTTACCTATTAATTTTTAAAAAGTGAGATTTAAAACATATTTTCATTTTTATTTTAATTTAACTCTAAATATCCAAACATGTTTTCCATTTTTATTTTAATTTAAATTTTAATATCCAATAATGCCAAAACAACTAACTTTATTTAATTTATCACCATTAACTTAATTAATCAATAAACTAAATCTAATTTTATTAATTAAATCAAATTAATCAATAAAGTAAATAACATATCAACATAGCAACTAGATATATATTTAATCATCATTTTAACTACACCCGCCATTTAATAACCTTTATAATATGAAATTAAATAAATAACCAAGGAGGAATGAACTAAATTAAAATAACTAAATCTATCTACAACCCGACGACACACTATGACTAGGGTGATGACTTGGCACAGAAAACCTAGCTACTATCTCCCAATCGATGACTATTGGTCAATGGACACGCTTAAACCTGTGAAATCAGGTGGAGTCAATGTCCTATACCTGTCAACCTGCAAACAAAGAGTATATCGAACATGCATATATATGATATAATAAGGCACATCGTGAAGAGGAAATCTCAGAATCGTAGGGCACTCGCAAGCGAGTGATACAATCCCATCCCCTTCACCAATACAGACTTTCTAACTGACGAGTCTAACATCAACAATATAATAAAAGCATAAGGCATCTTTAATTAAATATCTGCTACGCTAATTCAAAACATGCCATAATGATAACATCAAAGTAAAATTCCATCACATCAAAATATCACATACACATCGCTTAACAGTTGTGATCAAATAGAGCCAAGTACCATAGTCAAAGTGCTAACAGAAATAAAGCATACATAGAAGAACACTGTTCGATCAAAAGAGCAAAATGGAGGGGTGCTACACTTTCCAAACCTAAATCTCTAATCTAAAGCACAATCATAAATAAAAATTCCACACAATCTAACAACAAATCCATTCCCCTCAAACCATAATTGAAATCCAATTCACTCTCCTCCAAATTTCAATTCAAAAACCACTCAAAATTTTCCAAAAACCTTTGAAAAATTACTTCAAAACCATACAAAATCTCTCCATTTTCTCTCCATTATCAAACCCCCAAAAATGTATAATTTCTCACCCCCATCCACACTGAAGAAAATTCCTTTTTCACAAATTCACGACTAAAGGAAACCCAAAAATGAGATAGTTTCAAAAATAATTAATTAATAAATAAATTCCAATTCCAAATTCTTTTTCAATCAATCAAATACTAATTAATTTTTAATTCTATTTCTCAGTAAAATAAACATTATTTAATAAACCACAATTAAATAATCAAATGGTCATTTTTCCAGAATCAATAAACAATAACAAGCAACAATAATGAACATAATGATATGCACATACTAACATAGCAACTAATTAATATTAACACTTAGTAATAGTAAATAATACCCTTACATAAATAATAATAAATATAATAATAATAATAATAATCCAATATCCCCTCGCACTAAATATAATAACATACATGGTGACATTATAACACATAATAGTCTACGTACATTAACGTAATACCTTGTTGGTGTGAACCCATGACAATATTAAATCACCTCCTTCACACATATAATCATAATAATGTTAATAACCAATATTCACTCACACCAAAGAATAACCATAACAATATATATACATATATATAATAACATTAAATCACATTGTAACACCCACATGACAACTATAGTTACCATCAACATATCTGACCTAGAAGATAACTTCACTTAAATAGGTCATAATCAGATACTAAGCATAAACCACAAAATAACTTCTTACTAAAAGGAGACATTCACATCAAAACATAAATAATGAGAATGATCACAACAATGACTAACCTGACTCAACAAAGGACTTAACACCATTTGAACTAAATCCATACTCAAAGCTAGACATTGGAGTCACATAATCACATAACTCAACAGAAACATTCACACATGTGCAACACTCCAACCATAGGGTATAGGAGATCGAGCATTGTCCCATGACAACTCAGAAAGGTGGTCACACATTGAATTAATTGTCCCTAATTGGGGACAATGGCTAGGGTTAGGGTATAACTTGGGCCTAGATGTTATCTCCTCAACCACCATTAGGATTAGAGGCACGCTCAAACCTACTAATTTAGGTGGAGACATAGCCTAGTACTTGTTTACTCAAACATACAAGTTAGAGCACATGTGCATAATATCTGAAGTATTAGGAAAGAAACTCTAGCAATCGTATTTCATTCTCGTATGTCCTCTATACGTCCAATGGTATGATGCCGCTCTTTCCTCCTAACCTAACAACATACTATTGCATCACCCAACTATCCAAATAAATCTCTGCATAGCAATAATAACATGACAATATACATCATACTCACTAAAGCACTAACAAAAGCTCATGTCCCATCTACAACCACAACACTTAAACACAAGTCAGTACATCTTCATGACAATAAAGATAATCATAATCAAAATCATAATGACATGTCAATACAATAATAATATATTAGAATCAAGTGAACACCCCAAAGGTAACCAAAGCACTCCCATCATATCAATATGTCCATAACATGCATCCTAGTAATGGTCATGTCTGAACACACACACACATCATGATAAACCTATCCTTAAACATGTATAATAAGTCCTATCCTAACCTTCACACACAATCCATAAATTCATAATATACAACATCAACTGCTTAATATCATTAACACATACCTTTAAATATCCTTGTTATTTTACCTTCATCTCCAAGTTCCAAAGACAAACTACCTACACATCCACAGTGAGAATGGAGGGACACTACATTAGCTAAATCAATCTTGGCCATTAATTCATCCAATTTTCCTATAAATACTTCTCATTTCCATGAATAAATCATCCACAAATCATTTGAGCACACTTATGCTATTGAATTTCATACTCACATCCATCAATTAAGAGCAATTGAGAGCAATTTTGTGGTTCAATCTCCATTATCACTCATCTTGAAGCTTTGCATCAATGCCTAGTTAGGAAAGAGCTGATCCTTCCACATCAAATCAACACTAATCCCCCAATGGGATCAAGTTTGAGTGTTTAATTAGGTTTCCTTGATTAATTTCATGATGTTTTGTGCTTTAATGGATTCTTAGTTAACATTTCAAAGATTTCATTGAGAATGTGGGTTAATTAGGTTAAATACTTAGTTTCTTAGTTGATTCTAGGTGTATTTGATCTACATTTTATTCATGTTCACATTCTAGTATACCAGTATTTATTCCTTCTGCTGGGGCAAGTAGGGTATCCAAAAAAATCATGAATTTTTATATTTTTGATCTGAATAGCAATGTTGATCCGAGGTGCATCAGTTCTTTGAACCAATGTAGTAGGTATCTCGCTTCAAAGAGGGGGAAAATGTAGACACTTAAAATTGTCCTGGTCCATATCACACATTTGATTTGATTTACTAACACCATGTTCGTCCTGATTCAACATTCTTGGCTATTTAATTAAATAATCCTAATTGTTTAATTAAATTCATTATTTTTTTATGTTAATTATATAATCAACATTATTTGATTAATTCACATCTTTCATGCTAATTTTCATCCTATTTGATTGAATAATGTGAATTATTTGATTAAATTCCTTAATTCTTTTCATTTGGTAAAATAATTGTAATTATTTAATTAAATGTCATTATACCCCTTTTTGATTAAATGATCTAATAATTTAATTAAGATCTTAAATTCCTCCACCTTGCACAATTAAATAATGTTTTAATTATTTAATTGACTAATTTTCCACTTCTCAAAAGAATATTCCCATGAAATATTCTTCCAATTCAAATTCAAACATTTCCCTCCCACATGAAAATATCTTGCACATGCTCCTAATTTTAAGGATTTGTGTTTGTTAAAATCAATTACAACCCTTGATTAAATTTATCAATCCATGCCAATCTTAAATCTCATCCATGGATTCGATCTTCAATCCATGCCATCCTCTCATATTCATTTATATCCATTGATTAGCTAAATCAATCTTGGCCATTAATTCATCCAATTTTCCTATAAATACTTCTCATTTCCATGAATAAATCATCCACAAATCATCTGAGCACACTTATACTGTTGAATTTCATACTCACATCCATCAATTGAGAGCAGTTGAGAGCAATTTTTTGGTTCAATCTCCATTATCACTCATCTTGAAGCTTTGCATCAATGGGGTTAGGAAAGAGCTGATCCTTCCACATCAAATCAACCCTAATCCCCCAATGGGATCGGGTTTGAGTGTTTAATTAGGTTTCCTTGATCAATTTCATGATGTTTTGTGCTTTTAATGGATTCTTAGTTAACATTTCAAAGATTTCATTGGGAATGTGGGTTAATTAGGTTAAATGTTTAGTTTCTTAGTTGATTCTAGGTGTATTTGATCTACATTTTATTCATGTTCACAAGAACAAACTAGAAGAAACAAAAAACTTCCCTCCAATCCAAAAATCTTCTCCACAATCTCTTTGGTAGTGAATGGGCTCTTGTACACACGCATGAATATCAATCTAACCTCTTCAGTATAGATAGTCTATTTTGAACTTCTTAATTTGTTTGTATTTGTTTTGTCAACTATTTGTTAATTGCTTATCAACTTTGGGTTGTTGTTAAGAGATCATTGTAAGTGGTTGCCAACGATTGTGGTTTAATTGACAATTATCAACTAAGTTTCTTGTAGTTAGAGAAGCAATTATGGTTAATTTTCATTTCCATTTATGATCTATTATTTGTTATTGAATTTGGTTGCATTCTAATCAATGTGCCTCATTATCTTGTATTTCAACAAGTTAAGATCAAACCCATGACACGTAGTATAGAACCACATAATTTTATATGCTAGTTTTAATTTTGAAACAATTTTTAAATTGATACACTTAATTTTCTAAAGATAGTGAATTAATCCTACACATCATTGATATTATTCTTCCATTGACTTTTAAATTAAATACTCACACTGTTCACATTTAATTTATAAAAAAATATTACAATATCAAATCTCGATTAACTTTAATTTAAATTAATTTATACTTATTATTCATCATATTTATTTAATTAATAGTACAATTACATCTAAGTGAAAAATAGCTAATAGCATTTTATTTTCATTACAAAGTAGATCTGGATCATCACAAAGTCATTTTGCTTGCCAATCAAATGAATCAACCCAAGCCAAAACCACAACCACCCCCTGCGCCCTCGAGTCATCAACTATGATTTGATTGCTAAGTTATTCTATGCTCGAGCCTTACTTGTGGAGTCATCAACTATGATTCAATTGCTAAGTTATTTAAAGAGGCTAAAGAACATGGAGCTATCCATTGGCCCAAATTGACAATAGAAGAGAAATTAAATAGAAGGAAGAGCACGCGGGTGAAACAAAATAACAAGTGGATGAATAAGTGGGGTATCGGCATAAAAGATTACCCAAATAATAATAGGGCAATCAAAATGTACTCGCAAGAAAAAGTCAAAGAAAGCATGTGGATATGAGAGCTTGAAAGTCAAAAATAATATTATATCAAATACTTCAATCTTTCATATGACCATACTCAAAAAAATTATATAGGAGTGGAAATAAAATGGAAAGCCAAAATGTTAATAGTGCAACTAAGAACTAGTTCACACTAGCTTAGATGTGAAACTAGAAGGTGGATGACACCTAAAGAAGAGTGGGTAGATAGAATATGCAGTTTTTGTACTCTAGAGCTAGTGGAGACATAATGACACCACATCATGGAATATCCGGCTTACATGGATATTTGAGCCAAATACATCGAGATTTTAAATGTGAAAACCTTGAAGAACCTATTTGAAGCATAGAAAATGACAAAAAATGTTGATTACTTAATTAAAAAATACTCATTAGAAAATCTAAGATTCAAATAGAAAGAGAACTTAAATAATTGCTGGATCAGTGGATTGTTTGTTGTAAATTATTGTGGTATTTCGTTCTATTGACAATTCATGGGTCCCATAAGCTTATTAAAGTTCTCCATTCATTCATTCAATCTTGCTGTCCTCAAGCTCTATAAAGAAGAGGAGCATCCCTACTAGTCAAATATTTAATGTGCGTATAGAAAATGCTTTGCCTCGAAAGCTTTTTGTTTTGGTTTCTGGGATACTTATCTGGTTTTAGTTTTCCAAAACCTTCTATATTGAATAGTAGATTCTGATTTAAACTTCGGTCGATTCATTTGTTCGGGGTGGGCAAAGCCAATTTTCTTGAAAGTTAGGTATAATAATCCAGATATCCAAATGGGATTGTAATAATCTCTTAGTAAATTAACTGTGGAGATATTTCAGAAAATACAAAGCTGCAAAATGACTGAAGGGGAAGAAAGACGAGAATCTTCATTTAACGATGGTGCGCAAGAGGGTGAGGAGAATGAAGGTTCCACAATGGAAGAGAACGATAATACCAAGTTTGTGTGGGACGCCAGCATTGGTCTGTACTTTCATGCCAGGTAGATTTATTCAAGAATTTGTGAATGTGATAAATATTAAAAAGATTGGTAACATAGTGTGATGTAAAATTTTCGGTTATTCATACACCTCAATTTTTTTGCTAAATTGTCAAATGACATAAGTTTTAGAGGTAAAACATCTGAGGCTTTAACAGTGGAGACCTGTGTTCAAAGACATGTTACATGTTTAAATGTAAAAATATTTTTATTAATTTGGGTAAACTTCGACACATCTATTTGTGGGTGTGAAGAATTCCGTCAGATGAAGCCAGGTGACGGAAGAAACACCCTTGGTGACATCTATGCTGAAGGGCACCTTACAAAGAGAACTTGTTAAAAGAGAAAAATCAGATTTATATATCATCTGGGTTTCAATCACAGAATCTTTTCGGAGGCCTTTGAACTGAATGTTATAAATTTATATAAAAGAGTGCCTAGTGAGTTTTAACAACCTAGAATATTACCTTCCCAACAGGGTCAAGCTTGCAATAAATTTGTCGAGAAGAATGCCTACTGAGTTAGTAAGCATTGGATATTTCTTCCACTTTCAACGGAATCTATAGAGCCTTAAGGTTGTTACAACTTTATTTTAAAGATTGTCTACTGGGTTTCAACAATTAGGTATTCTCTTATTCAAGATGTAAACTGGATATTGTACAGCCTCAAACTTGTTATGGTTTTATTCAAAAGAATGTCTACCGGATTTTAAGCACTGGGTATCTTCTCTTTGATACATAATACAGGGCTTTAACGTCCAACACTGGATGAACTTTATAGATTGTATCCATTAAGCGTGGAAATATGGCGTCTGGAAATACCTTTTTAAAAAACCAGTCAAAGTGTCTATGATTATTGACAATTTCGTGTAAGGATTTTTTGTTAGGGATAATTTTAAGGAGGTATACAGTTTTAGAAGTTTAAAACTGTTAAAAAGCTGTTGAGTTCTCAAAGGAATTTATATTGCTTTTATAAAAATTGAGCTGAATTAACATTTTCAAATGGGGGACATTAATTGTAATTTTATACACACAAAATAGCTAATTGGAAAAATGTCTATTTAACTTTTTAAATAATATATGGGCTTCTATTAACAAGGCCCTTCCATAAACTATTGACACCCAGCAACACAATAAACATTAATTTGATTAAACTAGTAACCAACCAACCCAACCATAAAAACATAGTAGCTACAAGATGAAGATCATATTGCAAGAAAAGCACAACACCAAAAAGCACTTTAGGGCATCTTTGAAACTGCCCATCAAAGTCATCTCTGTAGCAAGTGGAGCTGTCAACCAATGATCACAGGCCCTATTATATACTGTATTGCCCAAAACTGCAACCAGTTCCACTTAGGGAATAATTAGACCCACTATCTTATCCAACCCATTGAATTCTAAGCCTTATATCAACTCCACCCTTCTCACGGCCCTAACCAGTCTGTCATTTTCCAACAGAGATATAGTGTATCTCCTAGTGACCTTCATAATCCCTTTATGCTGTAAGACAGCCATATGTTTTATGACCAATCAAAGGTCCTGGCAAAATATGTCTAATGTCTGCATATCCAGCATTCGTTCTTGAACAGTAGCATCCACAGCTTTTAAAACAACCACAGACCCAACCACAAGTTCCTTGCCCTTGAATCCTGGAGCCAAAGGATTTGCCTAAAAACCCACATAATCCTCCTCGTGAACATCCATCTCAGCTGGACAGCACATCAAGAAATCAAGCAAGCTTTCTTGTACATCAACCACTGCCAACTTTAGCTTCCTTAAAAAGTCACCTATAATGGTTCCCCTCGGCCAAACTCTTCCATTATCGTCAATACCATCTGGGTCCAGGATTGCTTTAATAACGTTCAACCTCCCCGTACTATTATTACTGTTAAATTTTTTCTTCAATCTATGATCTGTCACCTGCCCATGACATAACAGGTCATGAGAACCGCTCCCTCCGCCCCCCCAGTGATTAGCATTAAACCTGCATATAATCCAAACAAACCTTCTGCAAATGCTGGCAATAAAACTAATACACAGACAACACATACCAAAGCCAACTTAAATCCCTTCCTGTCCATCATTCTACTTACATTCCAAACCAAATGTCTTATTAGCATAGTTGCCGGGAGATGCAGGGTACTGGTACTGGTACGGGGATGGGGACGCCAATCAAATTAGGGTATGTGAGTTGAATGACTAAGGAGACGGCTATTTTATATGTAAATGATTCACTGGAAATTTTGGGTACGGGGACTGGTACGTTGTCTATGTTCCCAAAATGGAGTTTCCCGGCAACTATACTTATTACTGATTGCCCTTAAGAATAAAGCTAATAAATATATGCAGAAGCGATGGGACAAAATTGTCTTAAGCACTGCTGCCAATGATAATACAAATTGCTTTCTCTAGAGGTTTTGACAAGTCATATTGGAATGGCCAATAACATATAACCATACATTAAGGGGAACAATCATAATCTAATAGATTAGAGAGATTAGGCGAATCTTCAACCTCCCTATTTCCAAATAAGATAATTCCTTAATATTCACTCCATTTACTAGGTAATCCACAATCCGATTTTGCTCTATAACAATGAGGGATATGGACTGATGTGAACTTCTTTTTCTGATTACCACTTCTTCCAGCACCCCTCCAAGTTTCCAATTAGGACAGAATTCCTTATTTAAAGCATTTGTAACTATTTGCAAATCTCTGTTCACCTCTATACATCCATGACCCTCCACATAAGCGACTTGAAGACTTGAGAGAGGAGCTTCCATCTCAGTTCATTGTTTGTTTTTACTCCTAAGTATTGGAAATTCCCTCACAAAAAAGAACCTTGAGAATCCTTGATCACAAAGCTAGCACCAGGTTCTCTTGGATTATCTTTTGAGGCCCCATTAAAGTTAATTTTGACTCCTTTCTTCGGCACTAACCATTTATTTTTGTGACCATTATTATTATTCACTATTCACCCTTGAATTGGAAGCTAATTGGAAAATATTAACCACTAACATTATTCCTACTTTTGAGTATGTTTGCTGACTATTCTTTAAGTTTGTATCAATTAATGTAATATCTATCTTGACAATTACAGTAGTGGTTTCTATCACAACTCAAAGGCGGGATGGTACTACAGCAGCAGAGAAGGTGTGCATTATAAATTTGAGAATGGAAGATACATACCCTTGGAGATGACAGAGATCTCTCAAGATGATGGTTTTAATGATACGAGAATTTCAAAAGTTGAGACTGAAGATTATGCAATCAATGAAAGTGTCAATACAGAGCCATCCAATGGAGGTTACTATGAAAATTCAATTGGTGGAGGTGATTCAGAAGCCTTGAATTCCTCTGTCAGTACAGTGGAGAATACTTACCCGTTGTGGTATTATGACTATGATTTGTCTGAATATTGGTACTTTGACAAAGAGTCTAAAGCTTACTACAAATATGATCCGGTATTGGGTTTTGGCAAGGTTCCTGAAGGGAAACATGGTGAGTTCAATCTTTCTATTTCTTGTGTGGTGAAGGATAATTCTTTGATAACTCATTCTTCTTGATGTACATTGTATTTACTCTTGCACTAGAATAATAAGTTATAATGGAAAAGAAGATTCAAGCTTCCTAAGGTGATAAAGAGAAAGAGAAAGAGTCTGAGCTGTTGGATATATTATTTCTGTTGTTATGGCCTATGTTGCATAGTAAATAAATTAACTCCATCATGTTTGAAGCTATGTACGTCAAGGAATTTCCTTGGCATTTTCCCTATTTACAAAGACTTTTTCACAATCGAAGTAGATTTCTAGAGGGCATCATTACTGACTATATATTGGAGGACAGTCCTTATGCAACTGACATATTCCTTTGCAAACTGATAAGTTGCAGGCAGGGAGGATGGGGAGAACATTTTCATGACACCAAATTCAAGTTTATTTATTAATTCAGAACATAAAGACACTGGCATAACAAACTTGCCCAATGATAATGCTGATGAGAAACAGTCATCCATAGAAAACTGGTCTGATGCAAGTATTTTAAAGGGTGAACCAACAGGCTTGACTGGTGACAGTGCAGTAAAAGGAAGTACAGGTAATTATGTATACTATTTTCCAATAGAATATGCAGATTTCATGTCTCTATATTTTCTCCAATTCCAAATTCAGTTATTGATGTTCTTTTTAGATCCTCTATGGTTTACAGAAGACAAATACATTGACTTTGATGTGGCAAATTTGAGAGAAGAGTTGTTGGCTGAAGGAGGTGATCCACAACGTCCTTCCGAGTGGTGGGTTTTGTAGCTTCATAGTAAATAGTTCTAATTTATAGGCTGCTGTTGGGTTTGCTTGAGTTTTGAAACTTTCAGTCAGTAAATTTTCACTTGAACACATAAACATGAAAGGTTACTATTCTCATTACATTCATATGCTTTTGTTCATGCATGACAATGTCGAAGTTCAATGCTTGCAGCTGGCTAGTGCTTGGTGTGCCTGCTTAATTCTCTCTGTAAGTTGATGGTCATTTTCTGTATTATTTGTTGTTTCATACAGGATTGAAGAATTCCTTATCAATCTCTATTTGAGGGGTTATTCCAATTTAGAGAATGATGTACAGGAGCCACCAGGAACATCTAACAGTAATGATGCCAATATTGCAAGAACAAATGACAAAACTTCAATGGAGTCTCCTGGTAATTTTCCCTGTAACATCTCAGCATTTAGTGAATCAAATATTGGAGATAGTCTGGACTTTGCATCCAATCTTTCAAATGAAAGAGTTAGTGATTCTTTTCAAGAGGCTTCCACTCAATCCAATGCAGTTAGTTATACATGTGCTAGGGAATGGGATAAGGAAATTGAAGAAGGTGAATGGGTTCCAGAGGATCCATTGGATAGACCCCCCTTCAGCGAGAGAAATAAAAACAGAGACAGTGATTGTCTTTATTCAGTCAAGTCTGAGAGCTGTGATGCAAGCAGAGACAACCGTGTTGGAGAGACTGACCATTTAAATTCAGAATATGAATGTATTTCTGATGAAGAAGGAAACCTGAGGGATGAAGAGAATTGGCGAGCACAATATGGCCAAGTTGTGAGATCCAGGGAACAGGACAACATTTTACTCTCAACACTTGACTTGTGGGAATGGTCACTGGTTCTAGATTGTATGAAAGGAAAGAGAGGAGAATCAGCCAGGTTGATTGGAAGGATAGCACCAAGAAACAAAATATTACACCCTTCTATTCAGGGTGGAGGTAGCCTTCTCAAAACTGCTGCTATCTGTGAGGTGCATTTGGACCTTGTCCGAGTTTCATCAGGTGAGATTTGCTTTTTGTCTATATGTTGCATGAAACTGTATAGGCTTAATTGAAGCACATAGTTTGTTTGTCTCTGCTAGATGAAAGTTGATAACTTGACGTTAAATAATTGTTTCCTTAAGCACAGGGAAGTTTAGACATATATAAGTGAATTCCAAGATCAATTACAGTACTTTTGATTCTTTATTCCATTTGGTCTCCTTTATACCATACATTGTCTGGGCAGTTGCATTTGAAATTCTTCATGTTTGCGCCTTAGGATTACTGGCTTTTCATGCAATCTTTTGGTTCAGGACAAATATACAGACTAAGGTGTCCAAGTGCCAAGTATGTGGCTTCTTTGAGAACATTCAATTCGTCTGACCCCACTCAGGGTTGGGGCTTTCCACAGCTACAGCTCGCTGATTCTGAAAATATTTCAGAAGACTTAATGGGTGATTCTGACTCTGCCAATGCATCCAACTTTTGTGAGGATTTCACATTGTCAAAGCCTTTTGCACCGAACTTTGTTCACATGGATTGTCCTACAAGAAAGGTGATTTTCTTATTCATATAAGCCAATCTTGTCCCACTTAATGAAATGAAGTTTCTTAGTATATTGCTTTTCATTCCATTGATAGTATTGGAGTTTGAACAAGAGTGTGCTAATCTTTCTGTTTATTTTCTATGATATCTAGACAAACTATTGATGTTCTGCTTCTGTTTGTTGCTGCTCTACACATCAATTGTTTTGAAATTGACATGGTAATGGAAAATTTATTGACTAACCTAGAAGGACTCACAAATTGTGATAGTATCGTACAAGGTCTCAAAACATGAAGCTAGCTCAGGTCTCCATGGCTTTAACATGACATTAATATTCATTATGACCAGAAAAGAAAAATGAAAAACGTATAAGAGAGAAGAACCAAACTATGTTTTTTTATTGATAATAAGAGAATGCTGACATATAGAACATAAATGGGGATGCACTTACGTTCCACTAAACTACATACATACATTGGAGTTTGAACAAGAGTATGCTAATCTTTCTGTTTCTTTTCTATGATATCTAGACAAACTATTGATGTTTTACTTCTGTTTGTTGCTGCTTTATACATCAATTGTTTTGAAATTGACATGGCAATGGAAAATTTATTGACTAACCTAGAAGGACTCACAAATTGTGATAGTATCGTACAAGGTCTCAAAACATGAAACTAGCTCAGGTATCCATGGCTTTAACATGGCATTAATATTCATTATGACCAAAAAAGAAAAATGAAAAACGTATAAGAGAGAAGAACCAAACTATGTTTTTTTATTGATAATAAGAGAATGCTTACATATAGAACATAAATGGGGATGCACTTACATTCCACTAAACTACATACATACATACATGCATGCATACATACATACTAGCATACATGCATGCATACATCGCAACAATGCATGCATACATACATACATACATACATACATACATACATCCATTCATGTTGTAGCGTCGTAAATTGTCACCCTTGATGATTTCACACTATGTTCTGCTCCCCCTTAAGTAATTGGACCTAATTGAACACCTAATTTCCTAAATTATGCATTTCATGACCCATTTTATCATTTTTCGACAATTTGCAAGTACAAGACAAATGTATTCATTTAATACTTTGCCCCTGACATCTTAATTCCAAAAAAATAGGTCTGGGACATTGACGCCTAGGGCGTCTATGTCCCCCTATTTTGGCTCCAAATTCAAATATGTCAGAGGTGGCCTTTTATTATTTGAATTTCATGTGTCCATTGTTTGCTATCGGGACTTCATTTGCGAGAAATTATAATAATTTCATATAAATACCTAGTTATTGCATCATTTGAAAACTAAGTGAAAATATCTAGCATTAAGAGCAAGAATTATTGTCAAGAGCATTATCAAGCAAGTCAAGAGCAAAATTTCAGTGATTTGTTGCAGCAATTCAAGATCCAAGCATCATGTCAAAGTGTGTATGAGTTCATTCATGTTTATGTTATTATATTGTTTGTGAAGACTAACCCTTGTAGGTCCTCAAGCTAATCAAGCAAGTGAAATATGCCCCTTAAATTTTTTTCTTGATTTTACATATCAATTACAATTGCAACACGCACCTTTTAAGGTTAGCTCCAAAACCAAAACGATGCGAAAGGTAACTCTAACTAAGAATGTGCCCTAAAACCATTGAAGGAAGAGGGGCGAGCATATGGTCAGAGGATCCCTAGGATCTAAATAACTCATCAATTGAAATTGATTTACAACTGAAAGTAAATGATAAGACTCAACGCCAAGAATGTGCACACAAGATCCCTTTGAAGGCGAGGTGCTAACATATGGCGGAGTAAGTATTACAAAACTGAAAGAACTTAGGCGGTGAACCAACCATAAAGATTTCCACTAAACCACAGTAGGGGGAATTCTACAAACAATTCAACTAATTCATCCGCTGCGGCGGGCATCCACTTAAGAGTGGGGATTCTCCACTTTTTAGTGGGTACAATGAGAGTTACAAGTTTATTCTCCACACTGGCGGTAAACCATCCAGGAGTAATTAATGTTTGCTTAGAAATTACAAGTAAATGTAGCAATAACAAATTGGTTGGATTAGTACTACTAATGCACAACTTTACAATCAAGATACTCTGCAATTTACTAGTATTACAATGATAGAACAATGCCAATATGTGAAGAATGATTCTCTCAAATTACAAAGCTCTCAAAACATTGAAAATGAAGCATAAATTTGATTCTTTTGAAGTCTGATATAAAAAACCAGCAAACCGAAACTGTAAACCAGCAACCTGTGAATCAATGAAATGCAATGCACATAACTTTATCAATTTACCTCCAAATTGAGTGAAATCAATTGCAATGAACCTCTGGAGTATAGGCGCCCATGTCATGATGATGAAACAGCTTCAAAAAGCAACCATTAATTTACCTGCACAATTCCCAATGCTTCCAACATGGTACGACCCTTAGCAAGGGTGATTTTGCAAGGATAAAAATAAATACTTTGAAATAAATTCTGATCTTCTATGGGAAGGGGCCCCCGTGTGCTAGGAATCCATATCTTCAATACCTAGAAGCATATTAAAATCGTACAAAGAGCTGTTAATGAAAATCACCTTCAGCCATGAATGAACCAGCAAGCTCAAAAACTGAAAAATACTTCAAATTCTCCAACAATGAAGCTCAATGTGCACTTCTGAATGAAGCACACTCTCAATCCACCATCTAGGGAACCATAGTTTCAGGCCTGAAGAATGGAGACAAATTGCTAAGCTTTCCCTTAGTCGGATTCTAGATTTCAAACCAGCAGCATAACTTTACAATATTTCCAAAAATAATCAGCTCTTCAAACAACAGCAATATATAAGTTTCAATTGGCAAATGAAACACTTCAAATTCCAAGAAGTCGAATCACTTCAACTTCCAAGAGGGACGCCACCTTTAAGCATTTACTTTTTGAAATAATAAAACATTATTCAACTTTCCTTTTAGGTGTCCATTTCCAAATTGCAACAATAAAGCATTTATTTAAATCATTAAATGCTCAACATGACCCCTCGTTAAAAACAACATGAAGTTATCACTCCTAGGCGTGGGGTACAACTGAGTAACATAAAATTGACTAAGTATAAACTTAGTCTATTGAGATAACCAAAGCCAAACTGAAACTGAAGGATAGCAAGATGTCTTGAACTGAATTGTTGATGATGCTATTGCCAAATTTAGACTTACTATAAATAGCCAATGCCAAAAATAGTAAGTTTGCTTCAAAACCATCAAAAAGCTAAACAGAACAACCGAACTGCAAGGGATTGAACTGCTGCTAAACAGATATTGCCAAAAGATAGACTTGCTAAAAATAGTGAACTGTTATAGATAGTAAGTCTGCACAACAACCTCTGAACGCCAACTGAGCAGTATCTGAAAGAGGAAACCCTAATTTTCCGCCTTAGCTTAGCCTACGGATTTCCGGAAATATGCTAAATCCAAATGAAGAGCGTAGGGCCAAAATGGGGACATTACAGCAAGCAACATTCAAGCCTTCAGGAGATTTGTATGACTTCAGTCCTTCAAGAAGCCATTGATGAGTGGTGAGTTGTAGTCCATTGTTGATTCATCATTCATTTCTATCATTTAACCTTATCCCTCAAAAGAATAGGCACCTTATCATTGACATTGCCATTGTGGAAGTGGAAACACTAACACGGGGTTTGACTAAGGCAAGCCCCTCTATGGCACAACCCTTCCTCTCTCTTTGAATGTGCAGGTTTTAGATTTGAAGAAGATTGGGAGAAGATTGAAGGTCAATTACTCATTGTTGCATGCAAACCCTACATCTTGGCAACATACGAAAACTCAATTACAACAATATCTGATAGTGCGACAAGTGGAAACAGAGGGCTCTAATCTAGCTCTCGAGGATTGTGAAAACAGATCTGAAATTGCTCAAATAGGACATAGTTGCCCTAGGTGACTTAGTCCTCAATTTTCAGCTCCAGATTCATATACCAGGTGCACAATGTCTTGCTCAGTCCATTTTTCGTAGTCTGATTTCCTCTGTGACTTTCCAGATTTGTTGTTTTTGCATCAAAACAGTCATTTGCATCATTAGGCTAGTTGAATCATTGCATTTCATTCCTAAATTCATTCCAAGTTTGGTCAAGGGCAGGTTAAACTCACCTTTAAGGTTGTAAGTCAACCTCATATCTTGTCCAAAATTCATTAAACCCCCGCTACCTCAAATCTAAATGAAATATAAAGGAAAAACACCATTGAAATCTTAGGTGAAATTCTAGGGTTTCAATTTTTCTACATTTCATTTTGGTGAACTTGACATGTTAACATTATAAACCTTCCGAAATCTGAAGCAATTCATCCTAGATCTAGGTTTTGCATTGCATTGTTTTAAATTGTTCATTTAGGCATTCATTTTTGCATCATTAAAGGTATAAAAATTCAAAAAATTGCATATCATATTGCATCATAGGTTGCAATAGGGTTTATTTCAATCATTATAGCTCAGATCTACATTCCAATTGCATTTACAAATCTGCATTAGGTCATTTAAATTTGAAATCAAACTTGAAAGTGTTCATTGCATGCATTTAGGTATATTGCATATAGCTCAAAAAATGAAAAAAATTGCATTGTTTTGTTTCAAAAAGGCATTAATATCATCATTTTCAGATTTGGCATATTAGAATTAGTCAATTGTTGCATCTTAGATCTGAAAATTGCATTTACAATTGTCTTTTATTGCTTGAAAATTTTACAAATTGTTGCACACTTGCATTGTGAATTACATAGTCATAAATTGGGAAAATTCTGAAAAACTATTCACTGACACATCTATATACACACAAAAACAGGAACTTCAAACAATATTGTACACAATCAAATTTTGAATGCCTATGTAGAACATAGGCACCTTGGGCGTCCTTGTCCAACTAAATTGAACCCAAATTTACTATGTAGAATCTCGTCTCTGATCTCTACCCAAATATGGCATCAGTTTTTGAATAGCAATCTTGTAATCGTCTATTTTGCTAAAAACATTGCTAGCTTGATCCATAGGGCACATCACAATGTTCACATTGCAAAAATCTTGTGTTGTTATAATTAATTTTCTATTGTCAAATCTTCTTGAGCATTTCAAAGCATTTTTGTTACAGGCATGTGAAAATGAGTTTATTTCTCCTCTTTTGTTATTTTTCATTGATCCCTCTCCCACTATCTCTCCTATGTGTGAGGTTAGCTTGGTGCAAGAGAATTCAATCACTGACAATCATGACAATCAAGTTTGTTCTTCTCCCAATACCTCACCTACTTGTGAAGAAGGTATTTTGGTGTTAGAAGATCTAATCATTGAGCATCATGAGATTCTTGTTTGTTTCTTTCCCAATACCTCTCGTACTTGGGAAGATATTGTTGGACAAAAGGATGAAATCATTGATACATTTCTTTCAAAAGATAGTAAGATGGATTGCATAGACGAAGATGCTAAGGTGACATTAGATCCCCCATCGATAGAAGATTATCAACAAGTAGTTAACTCCGTTGAGGTTATGAATGTACAATTGGCTCCTTTAATTATTGGACCTCCAAAAACTCCTTTAATTATTGGACCTCCCAAAAGTCCTCTAATTATTGGACGTCCTAAATCACCTCTCATTATAGGACCTTCCAAATCCCATGGCCATAGCCTAAACTTTGTGAAACAACTCACTAGTAATCATGTGTTGCAGCAATCGATTTAACAGTTGCTCACACATATACCACTAGAAACAATAAGCAAGCAAAACAAACGCCAACATCCATTCCATTGCCTCAACCGTACCTCCCACCTACACCTAACATTCCGCAATGTAGTGGTAAAGAATATGATCTTGTTGAACAACTTCTTAACACTCCTGCTAAGATCTCATTGTGGGATTTGATTCAAACATCACTTTTTTATCATGACATGCTTCAAAATGCTTTGCAGAAAGTTGTTTTCCCTCCTAGTGTGCAACCAAATGATGTGGCAACTTTGCTTGAGAGTATGAATTCAGCTAGTATGGACATTGTCTTTCGTAAGTGAATTACCCCCTTTGGAAATGCAAAAGCAAAATGATGCCTTGATGATAATGGCTGTTATTAATAGGCGCACCCTTATTTACAATGGTTCAGGGTTTAATGTTTGTAGTGTTAATCTTTTGGACAAAATTGGAGCGGAACAAAACTTTAATTCAACCAGCTACTTTGTCTATCCGTGGTTTTGACCATAGTTGGAAAACTCGTACTCGGCGCGAACTCAGCAGCCCAAAAATATGACTCGAACTCAGGACTTGGCACGGACTTGGGGAAAAACTCGACTAGGACTCGACAAAAAAAAAAAACGTAGTTTTACAAAAAAAAGGAAGAAATTAATGCATTTAGAGAACATTAATTTGATTATCGAATTGTAATGTCCACACTCTCAGAGTGACATCATGGTGGTCTTATTCTAGCCCATCCAGCATTCCCGTGGGTTGGAAGGCATGAAAAGGGAATGAATTTTGGCAATAAGGATCAAATTTTGGTAGAATGTGTTTAGAGAATTAAGAGAGTGTTACCCTTAATCCAGGCAAAGCATAATGCTGATCTTATTTTCCACTTGTAAGTCAAAGCACACAAGGAGGTCAAAGCAAGCAAGGAGGTCTGCTTGCTAGTCAAAGCAAGCAAGAAGGTCCACTTCAAGTCAAAGCAGGCAAGGAGGTCTATTTGCAAGACCAAGCAAACAAGGAGGACAAACAAGCAAGGAGGTGAGTCGACCTCATCAAATCTTATCAGCTTCTAGAAGTTTCCCCGTCCTATGGCAGTTTAGGTGACTTAAGGGAGAAGCTACCAAAAATTAGTATTTTAAGATCAAATCTGATCTCTTCCTTGGGGCGGCTCAAGGAAGCTTCCAAGATAGAATTTTAAAATATTCAAAAGGCAAAAAGGCAATCAAATTTTCTTAGGATGGTTTGGGGGAAACTTAGCCAAGAAGAAATTGAATATTTTAATGGAGCAAATCTGATCCTCTTTGGGACAATTTGGGCTAGTTGCCTTAGCCTTGAAGCAAAGTAAATATTTTAATAAAAGCAAATCTGATTCAACCCTAGGGCAGCCTTGTCGTAAGGTCTTATTTAAAGAAGGCTTGGGTGATGAGAAAAGGATGTTTTTGTGTTATTATCTTGTTGTGACTGATTTAAGAGAGAGATCTCTTGACTGAAAGTAATTTTCAGTCTACTAAAGGTGGTGCTCCCTTGAATCGTATGGCATGGTGATGATCCCATCCCACCAAGTTAGTTGAGTTCAGACAGAGTTCAACACAGAGCTTCAACAGATTGCTTTGGCAAAGTTCCAATTGCAGATTGCGTCCTTATTTTGGTGGCACTTTGATCTCTATTTGCTGATAGAAGGTTTTCAAGAAGTTCTTGTGGCATA
>VDFB02381849.1:0-18580 GCA_007258455.2 Sequoia sempervirens | reverse complement strand
ACATTTCCAACATATTTAAAATCAAATTCTTATACATATCGGATATTTGGCACCAAAGGCTTAATTTTCATGTGTGTAAAGGCGTAAAAATTGATTTTTTCCTCGCCAAATTGGAGGATAAAAAAATCCAACGCCCAAGCATGTGAGTGGGAATTTATTTTAATTTTTAACTCACATTTGTATTTAAAAATTGATTCTTAATTGATGGTGGAGGAATCTAGATGTTGGGAAGTGGAGGTACTGGAGTGAGATAGCAAAAGACAATTTTTAGCAAACAATTTGAATTTCCCTCTAGAAAATGAAGAGGGGAGGAAGAGGGGTGAATCCAATGCCCAAAAAAGGAGTAAATGATTGTATGTAGCAGATTTTGGGAAGAGATTTGCATTTCCCAAGATTGAGAAAAGAAAAGGAAAGCATAATGAAGAAAATGATAGAGAAATGAAGCAAAAAATCAAAGAAACCATGCCTTGGCATCCAGAAATGAAGTATTAGATATTGGGAGCTACATTTTCTGCCGCTTGTATTTGATTGTGGAGTTTTGGAGCTGATTTGAAGTGGTTGTGAGGTCATTCATGCATGTAACAAAGTTTTGGCTATGATTTGTTTGCTCTTTGTAGCTTGTTGTTGCAAACTATGGAAGCTTGGAATAAAAAATCAGATTTATTCATTTGAATTTATTGTGATTACTTATTCTAGTTAACATTGGGAACGTGTTTATCTAATTCTTAGTTTGTGATTTTTTAAAAAAATCTTGTTTGAATTGTTTGGGTTGCATCAACTTTTTAATAATGTGGAATTTTATGGGTTTTTCTAAGTTTCAGCTATGAAGTTGAGGGGTTATTTTTGGGATAAAAATTATTATCTTCTTACATTCCTATAGATGAATATGGGGGCTTTCATTATCCAAGTTTTTAGTAGAAAATAAATTTAATAGAAGGTTCAAAATAAACTTCAAAAGAAGGTCTGTCATGAATTTTTGAGTGTAGTTTTAGAGCTAGATGAATTTTCTTTATGGGGCTACAATATTCAGATTGTTGTTTGGAGTTTGATGTTTGATTTGTATCAAATGGTATCAAAACCAGTGATCTTGAGTGCATAAGTAGAGCGCCAAATGTGAGGTAGCTTATGCCAGGATTTTTGGGTGAGGATTGAAGTTGTTTTGAAGCTCTAGAGGTGGTTGTAGGTGTGTAGAGTCATGTAGTTGTGGAGAGCTGAGAAGACAATATATTCACAAGAGAAGAGGTTGAGATGGTTTCAAGATGCCTCTGAGAAGGATAATACCTAGAAGAGTGTTGGGAATAGGATGCCATTTAATTACAATCCTAAACATATTTCATGTATCTCCTAAGTCCTTGGAAAGTGTTCCCCAACACTAGGATTAGAAAGAGATTAAATTCGAATGAAATGAACATGTAAATTGACATTTGTAATTATTCCTAAATGATAGGAACATGTGGGGTTCTTTTTGTAGGAGCACATGGGACACCCACATGGAAGGTGGAACCAACCTTGCTTAAGTTAATTGTTTGGAGGATTGATAACACTTTAGTAATGCATGTTTAGATCCTACAAGTTAGGGGTTGATATTTACATGATTGGAGTTTAGTTTAGTTTAGTTCAGTTAAGTTATGGTTCAGTTATCTTTAGTTGCATGTAGTTAGTTTGAGTTGAATGCTAGTTGAATTCAGTTGACTTGAGTTGCATGAATAATGACTTCAGTTTCACGACTAATGACTTTAGTTGCATGATAGATAACAGGTGGATACATTTAGTTAAGTGGGGATGATCAATCATGCATAATGTTCGCATGAATTGGTGGAGAGATATGTTTCAGTTAACTAAGATTAACTTGGACCCACCTTAGGTGTCTAAGTTGGCATATTTAAGTTAACACCTTTTGCATGAGAAGATATTTACAAGGCTTAGTTAAATGGGCCCATTCTTGGGCGCCAACTTTGAGGTGATGCTTGCAAGATATTTTCTTGACGAACAATTAGTTAAGTGTTCAATTTGGGGCACCAAAATTGAGGAGAATTTGGTTTTGACTTCATGTTACAGTGTGGAACTCTACTTGCACAATCTAGGTGTAGATTTTTTAGAGGAGCTTTATGCTCTTGTATTTGATAACTCTTATGAGTTTACATGCTATTTAATTGTCTATTTATTGCAGAAATTGCATCAAAGTTTATTGCAGGTTAGTAGGTATAGCTTGTGCATGTGTGAGGGTTTGAAGCATGGCATGGGATGTGTGGATTCATGCTTGGTCACATGGAATGCATGGATAGCTTGTGTTGCATAAAGTGTATGAGAGTTTTGTGCAGCTTGCGAAGAAGTATTTTTTAAGGCAAAGAAGCATATCAATCAAGGATTGATATTGTATCATTGTAATCTTGTTTTGAGGTTAAATAATACAAGTACTATTGATTCTGGTGGAGTTTTTTCCTGAAAGGGTTTCTCCATGTATATGATGTGTCACTTCTATCTTCTTGTCTCATTCTTCCACAATCTTTTGTCTCTTTCTACAATTGGTAAAATTGATTTAAACATATTAAGCATACACAAAGAATTATGACAAAGAACACTTAATTAAATCCACAGTCACATAGGTTTACAAGTTTTAAGCTATAATTTCACCTTCATTTTCAACAAAGAGTAGAGAAAATTCTAGAAGACTTTCGTAATGAAATGAGAAATGAGCTAAGAAATATAGCTGCAGGTTTGGGAAGAAATCCAAAGCTTGAAGATGCACATTCTAAAGATGAGGAAGTTGTAGATGAGCCTAAGAGATAAATTGGGGAGCCAAGAGATGAAGGAGAAGAAATATTTCTGAGAGCAATAGCCCAAATTAGCAGAGGTCATAAAATGGAAGTCCCTAATTTTTCAGGCACATTGAATCCTAAGAATCTAATAGATTGGATTGGAGAATTGGAAGATTATTTTGAGTTTGAAAATATATTAGAGACCCACAGAGGGTAAGGTTGGCACAAACAAAGCTTAAGGGGCAAGCTCCATTGTGGCGGAAAGAGTTACAGAAAGAAAGAGTAGAGAATGGTGAGATGAGAATAACACGATGGAGACAGATGGTTGCTAGATTGAAGGAAAAGTTTATTCCAGGAGATTATGAGTTAGAGCTATTAAAAAAGCTTCAAAATTTAAAGTATATAGACATGAGCGTGAAGGAGTATACAGAGGAATTTTACAAAATGGTGATTAGATCGAGACATCATGAAATAGATAGAGAGAAGGTGGCTAGATATATAAATGGACTTAGATTCAATATCCAGGATGAGATGAGTATGTTGAAGATTTCTACTATTGAAGAGGCTTACCAGTATGATCTGAAAGAAGAGGAAAAGGTAAATAGAAGGAAGCAAAATAATTCAAGAGGAATGGGAAAGATAGCAACAGAAAAAGAGGACAACCAAGTAGCCATAAAGGAAAACAGACTTTTGAAGAAGAAACAAGTATGAAATGGAATAAAGGAGCACAAAGGAAAAAGTATTCAACAAGAGGACATGGCAGCAGTAGCAAAGAGTTCTTGGGAAAGTGTTTCTAGTGTGGGTAAGTTGGACATAGAGCTTTTGAGTGTCCACAAATACACCGAGAAAAAGAGAGGTGCAACAAGAAATCACATGGTGCAAGAAGACAAGGAGAGTGTAACATCACTAGAGGAGGTGGTAGAACCAAAGCATGGAGAATCCCTTATGTTTAGGAGAGTGTTGGTGAATCCAAGAAAAGAGGAGAATGGACCATCTCAGAGGAGTCTCTCTCGTATCATGTGCAAATCAGGAGGTAAGTGTTGTAAGGTTATTGTAGACAGTGGTAGTATATAAAATAACTTGGTTTCTAAGGAGACGGTAGAAAAACTATGATTGAAGAGGATTAAGCATCCTAATCCCTAGAAAGTAAGTTGGCTACAAGCATATCATAAGTTAGAGGTGAAAGAGCTATGCTTAGTAAATTTTCATATTGGTCCTTATAAAGATGAAGTTTTATGTGATATTATGTCCATGAGTGCATGTCATGTTTTGTTAGGAAGGCCTTGGCAATTTGATAGAAAAGCTATTTATGATTGTAGAGAGAATTTATACACCATTGTGAAAGATGGGAAGAAGTACACTTTGAGTCCACTGAAGGAGAAAGAGAAGGGGGTGTAGGGCATTAGTCCTATGAATTGTTGCAGGTCAAAAAAATAGAGGTAAAAGTTGAAGCAGAGGTTGGAAATAGTTCAAAGAAGACTCTTGAGAGTAGAGATACAAGGGAGGTACATAAGAAGAGAAATGATACTAAGATGGATCAAAATATTTCATTGGTTATAGACATGGTTAAGTCTCACAAAAAATTTCAATCATATTTACAAAAGAAGGTTAGCAATGAAAATTTACAATGTGTAGGTAGAAAATAACAAAAAGGAAAAGAGAAGATGGTCTTTGCAATGGTTTAGTTTTTGATTGTGTGAGAATTTTTCATCAACGTTTGATCACACCTCGGTGATCCATCATGGATGGGCAAAGCTAAAGGGGAGAATGAAAAGATGCAGAGAGCACTAAAAGAAGAAGGGGAAAGGAGAGACAACAAGAATCAATAAGGAAATAAAATAGATATCACGATGAAAATGTCAAAAAGACAAAGAAACCATAAAAAAATGTATATATATATGAGGTAGCAATATTAAATACAAAAAGAAATATTACAAAATATATAGGAATGTGAAGAATGTATTCCATGAAAATGCAAGAAATATTGTATGGAAATAAATTTTATAGGAAATAAAGAGAATGAAAATAAAAGATAATAGAACAAAACAATAAATAAGAATAATTACAATTTTATATATATATATATATATATATATATATATATATATATAAGGGAACAATGGGGGATTATGTTCATTGTTAAAGACACAACAAGAAATATATAAATTTCTTTTGCATATTTCACTTATATATTTCTTGTTGTGTCTTGTTCTTTTTAAGTGAACTTCTATAATTCCCCATTGTTTCCTATATATATATATATATATATATATATAATTGTAATTATTCTTATTTATTGTTTTGTTTCCTATTATCTTTATTTTCATTTATTTCTTTGTTTCCTATAAATTTATTTATTTCCATACAAATATTTCTGCATTTTCATAAGGTTAAGGGATATGTATACATTTCCTTTTTGGTTCTTTGTCTTTTATATATATTTGTATGAGAATTTCTTTTTGTAATTTTTTAATTGTTTCCTATTATATATTTATATATATATATATATATATCTTTATGGGTTTCTTTGTCTTTGTGACATTTTCATGTGAGTAGCTATTTTTATTTCCTTATTGGTTCTTGGTCTTTGTGCCCCCCCTCTCTCCTTTCCCTCCCTTGTTCTTCTTTTTAAATAGCTCTTGGTCTGCATCTTTTCATTCTCCCCTTTAGCATTGCTCTCCTCCTGATGATGGATCACTGAGGTGATCCAAACGCTGATGCAAAATTCTCACACAATCAAACCAAAACCATTGCAAAGAACATTATGGATTGTGGAAACTTGATATCATTAAGAGAAGATGGGACAAGAGGGAGTTGCAGAATTTCATAATGAAGTGAAGGAGTGTGAGGACAAAGAGGAAATATGGATCAAGAACCAGCATGGGATCACCATCCCAAGCTCATCCAAATGTTCATGATTTTTTAGCTCATGGAACATTTCAACTTGCTCAGTGTGTTTGATGCAGGAGCATTTGGGTGCATGGACAATCCTGCACACCAAAAAAAAAGTGTGTTGTCTTTAATTTCTCATTTTTGGTTGTGTGTTTGATTTTTGATATTTTAGGCATGATTTCAGAGCACTTTTCACACATTTCTAGCATATTTAAAATCAAATTCTTATATGTATTGGATATGTGGCACTAAAGGCTTAATTTTCATGTGTGTAGAGGCTTAAAAATTGAATTTTTCCTTGCCAAATTGCAGGATAAAAAGATCCAACGCACAGGCATGTGAGTGGGCATTTATTTTAATTTGTAACTCACATTTGTATTTAAAAATTGATTCTTAATTGATGGTGGAGGAATCTAGATGTTGGGAAGTGGAGGTAGTGGAGTGAGATAGCAAGAGACAATTTTTAGCAAACGATTTGAATTTTCCTGCTAGAAAATGAAGAGGGGAGGAAGAGGGGTGAATCCAATGCCCAAAAAAGTAGAGTAAATTATTGTGTGTAGCAGATTTTGGGAAGATATTTGCAACGCCCAAGATTGAGAAAAGAAAAGGAAAGCATAATGAAGAAAATGATAGAGAAATGAGGTGAAAAGTCAAAGAAACCATGCCTTGGCATCCATAAATGAAGTATTAGAGATTGGGAGCTGCATTTTCTATTGCTTGTATTTGATTGTGAAGTTTTGGAGCTGATTTAAAGTGGATGTGAGGTCATTCATTCCTATAACATTTTTTTGGCTATGATTTGTTTGCTCTCTACAGCTTGTTGTTGCAAATTGTGGAAGCTTGGAATAAAAAATATATATATATTCATTTGAATTTATTGTGATTACTTATGCTGGTTAACATTGGGAACGTGTTTATCTAATTCTCAGTTTGTGATTTTTTTAAAAAAATCTTGTTTGAATTGTTTGGGTTTGCATCAACAACTTTTTTACAATGTGAAATTTTATGGGTTTTTCTAAGTTTCAGGTATGAAGTTGAGAGGGTATTTTTGGGATAAAAATTATTATCTTCTTACATTCCTATAGATGAATATGGGGGCTTTCAATATCCAAGTTTTTAGTAGAAATTACATTCAATAGATGGTTCAAAATAAACTTCAAAAGAGGGTATGTCGTGAATTTTTTAGTGTAGTTTCAAAGGTAGATGAATTTTCTTTATGGGGCTGCAATATTCACATTCTTGTTTGGAGTTTGATGTTTGACTTGCATCAATATCCTACCATGAATTTTATACCATAACATCTCATCTCTTTCAGGCATATTGCAAAGTAGTTCATTTCACTTGTGTAACTTTCAAGGCATTTGCAACTATGACATCACACAAAACTCCCAATGTCTCTCTATCCTCTTTGAAATTTGTTCATCTTTTAAGCTTTGGTGGTAGTTTGTAACCTATGGAAGTTTTTATAATGACACAAGTAAGGACAATGTGGGAAATGATTGTAGAATTTGGCTTCACACCTACAAATTGATTTTGTTTAAAATTTTCTATTGTCACATGAAATTGCACCTACTGAACATAAGCTCAACATTCCAATAACACAATGGAAATGACCTCAAGGTGTGGGACCTTGCAAGTTGAGGTCAAGTCTATAGAGAAATTCCTCTTCCTCTTCTGATCTAAGTGCAAATGTGTTGGTCCAACCAGCACATGAAATCCTACCACTACCCTACTCTAACAAACTCACCGAGGAAAAGGGATAGAAGGAATACCTAAAAGGAAGGGGGAGGTGATACACCAAAACAAAGTTTGTTTCTTCCTGCTTCGAAAAACACAATACACCAACGAAGGAGACCAAAAGGCTTATACCAATCTTTGTTTTATGAAATCTCAAGGATAATATGAAGGTTAGAGTTTGTTGGATGTTGCAAAGGAAGGATATTCACAAAACAATGACTACAAACATAGTGAACACACTCATAAATGATGGAAAACAAAAAAAGAGTATCTCAACATGAAGGTAAGAAGGGTTAACACAACATATTCCAGAGAGGAGGTAAAGTAGGCTATTTCATTAGTATAAAGGAATAGAAGCCAATCTTACAATGGAAAAATGTAAGAAATGCAAAGTTTGCTATAAAAAACCATGAGAGGATCCCAAGGAAGAACCATTTACAATGAGCATGGAAATGCTCTTTATAAATTCTAGAAGCATAAAAGAACATGCCCAAGAAGAGTGACCGACACTCAAAACCATGCCCTCACATTGAATGAAAGGATAGAGATCTCTCATGAAATCAGTGATTTGGGCAAGGAACAATGACAAAAGGAACACCTATGAGCAATAAATTAGCATGGGTGCTGCTAATACCACATGTAGTCATCAAGAGATGCATTAAATTTCATCCTTGCAACCTCAAAGATTGAATCAGGAAATTGGTAAAGTCATTCAAGCATTAATGACAATTATGGCTCAACAAGCATGTTCTAGAATATTGTCAAACTTTCAGGCCTGAAAGAACCACTCTACTGGGAGTTAAATGGTCTGAAGCCTCAAAAAAGGCACCTTTTTCAGACATCGAGTGTCGGGCTTACTAAAGAATTCATGTTGAAAGTTCAGAGGGAAGAATGCTACAATCCTTAAAATTCATAGAGAAACCCCATTGGATGTGAGAGATCAAGCATACCGCATACCATGTGAGATGAATGAGAAATCACAATACCTGAAAGACCAATTATTAGGCATCAAGTATTGAAGAGAAGGCTTACACCTTACCGCAAAATGTGATAAGGAATAAGAGGAAGACCCAATTCTTGACACTCCAAAATGAGGTATGGGGGGAAATCTTTTGTCTTAATGAAAGATGATAAGAGGTAAAGAAGAAAGTATATCCCTGAAGTCCAAAAGTTTGGGACCTAGTCAAATTTTCAAGGATTGCATTAGGACTTCAGTGATTGGGGGGAAGAATTAAGGCCCACGAAGGGGAAGTGATTAGAGTTAAGGGTTAAGGCCGATGGCCAAGACCTGAAATACTTAGGAAAGTGATGAAAAGAAGAGCAATAGTGATGAAAGATTGGGAGTGGTAGAGAAGGCATGTGAGTATGTAGGTAAGCGAAAGTCTGAAACTTCAACACAACCAATTTTGGGATTTTTCAAGGTATAAATCATGCAAGATGACCCATATAGGATCACTCAAGTCAGTTTTATTGATGGGTCATATAAGGTAACATGAAATGTCAACATTTTGTTGACTCCTATGGGATGATTACCTGCTAATCATGGGACCTAGGGGCCTTATCAATCTATCAGGCATAGAGTCAAAAAGAGAGATTACAATAATTGGCCTCCCTTAGGAAGCAAAACATGTGCAAACTGTACTTAGAGGAAAGTAAGCAACTAGGGACATACATTCCCTTATGGAGAATGCAAGGTGTGCAAACACACTTCTTAGAAAATGCAACAACTAAAATAATACATACATGAAATTTCAAAACCTCTCAGAAATAAGGTTTGAGATGAATCCCATTAACTGAGATTGGAAGAACTTCGCTATCTAGCTTGGATAGATGAAAAGAATTGGCCTCCTTACAACTAGTGATGACATATGGACCACTCCAGATAGTATCAAACTTGGAATTCCTTCCTGCTTTGGATCTGTTAGCATCCCACTTCAAAACTAAGTCTCCTTCTTAGAACACTTTGTGGACTGCCCTCTTGTCAAAATTTCTCTTGACCTATGCTTGGTGAGTCTCTAGGTCTTGCATAGCCTTGTTCCTTGTTTATTCTAGCTCTATTAACTCATCCAACAAGCATAGTCATGTCATAATTATCTTCGAACTCCAATTGATGTTCCAACTCATGAGAAGGAAACTCTAGTGATAAAGGTAGCCTGGCCTCTCTCCCATAAACTAGCATGAAAGGAAAATTGCTAATGGCTCTATTGGGAGCATGATCTTATCAGTCCAAAGGGTTGTCTTTAGTTTGCTATGTCAAAATCTCTAATTGTCCTCAAGGATTTCCACTTTGCACTATCCTTATTGGTTACATTATCATCAAGAGGTCCTCTTGATTATCTTGATGAGGTTTCTATTTGAAGATTCAACTAGGCCATTACCTTGAGGTTTTTCTACTTTGATGACATGGAATGGGGTTTGAGACAACACCCTGAATTTTTCTCTTAGAAGGTTTTTTTTTATATATGTTAGTGTGTTCACGTCAGGTTCACCAAAATGTAAAGAAGAAAATTTTCTACTCTCGAATCTCTAGCATAAAGGAGAGTCTTTAAGGAGCAAATGGTCCTCAACTACCTCAAAGGAAAAGCTCAAGTGACATGATAAAATGATGAGAGTTCTAGAAATAGAAAGAGTAGGTCACAGAGGTCTTCTAGACAAACTGACAAGCTCTTTATCAAGGACAACAACATGAAACACGAACAAAAGCATAGCATGATGACGTCCCATAGGTGCATTGGCATCTCATATAAACAAAAAATTGATATTATCATAGAAAACAACAAGATGACTACTACGGTTTTGACTTACTAGGAACTATTGAAATGTAGGAAAATAATAGAGTATAACATAGAATAAAATAAAGTAAATTAAGTGAAATATAAATGATAATGTGAGAGAATAAGAGAAAGAAAATGCTCACAATGGACCAAGAAATGAAGCCACCAACAAAGAGATATCCTCAACACCTACAAACAATAAGAGAAAGAAAATGCTCGCAATGGACCAAGAAATGAAGCCACCAACAAAGAGATATCTCCAACACCTACACACATAAGACTAAGAGAAAATGTTGGGGTTGTTTAGGGGCTTCTCTTAGTCAAACCCTTGCTTCGATGTTTCCACCTCCACAGACAGTCAGACAGAAAAATAGATAGAAAGATAAATAGACGAGAAGATAAAATAAAAAGACAAGGGATGTGATAAATCCCAATATGCTCAAAGATATAAGGCAAGTAGATATCACTTGCAAGACTTGAGGAAGCCAAAGAAAGAGAGAGAGAGAGTTGTGAGAGATGTGAGAGCTATAGAGAAGGTTGTGAGAGCTTGAGACCATTGTAGAAAGAAAGAGAGTTACACAAGCTTGAGAGAAAGAGAGAAAGAACCTGGATCTTGAGCGAAAGAAAAGAGAGTTTTAAAGATAGAGACCAAGTATAACAAGTGAATTGTGTGAGACCTATCTTTTTTGTACTAGGGGTTTTATGATTCATATTGTTTTGCACGGACAGTTGTGATATTTTTTGGAATCTTCGATACTCTGGATTTTAGTCTAGACATGCTAGTGTTATCATATATTCGTTATATTTATACATGTATGTTGATCTTCATTGATTATGGGTCCTATGGTATTATGTTGATAATGGGTTTTGTGATAATTTAGACTAATTTGGTGATCATGTTGATATTAAATTATGAGCAATTGATTATGTGATTTGTTATGCAGTTAATTGGACTAATCTCATGATTATTTTATCGTTATCTTATGAGCACATTTGAATGTGATTTATTTTGTCAAATTGATCTTATTACTGATGAGCTAACCATGTCATGGAGTGAATAAATGTGTTGAGTTGTGTGATTCTTTAACATGCTTCTACATAGGTATCATGATGTAATCACACTTATTTCTTTTATTATGATGATTTAATGTGCAGTTGAGTGTGTAGGTTATCCATGGCTAGTGGACTAAGTCCATACCAAGGTGACATATTTCTTGGTGCTTTGCGAAATTTTACTTCATGTGTCATGTCAATAAGCTTATTTTCTTATTTTCTAGCACTATGTTAGTGTAAATAATTAAGGAAACCATGTTAGACCAAGTCCTGCTGCTATAATTTTGCTTGTTGGAGGCTACCTAATTTGGACAATAAGATTGGAAGAGGGGAGCTACTGTCTGTATTATCATCTTGAAGAAAATATAGGTTAGGAGTTCCATTCCCCTTTTTGTTTAATTTTTCTAGTAAATTATGTGCGTTAATATCTATTTGTGAGACCTTGTGTAAGCTGTATTGCCATCTTGAAACCTTCATAAGTTAATAATTTTATTTCCCTTGTGTTAATTTTTTTGGTAATATGTGTGTAATTACCTATTTGGGGAGGGGGGGAAAATTGTGTGAACTAATATGGATGCTTGTTGAGAATGTCACCAGTTGAATGGGTCTTCATAGTTTTTTTTTGAAGGTTCATTGTGTGAGGTGTCTAAGTGGGAGAAATATCTGAGAATGGCAAGCTGATATATATATATGTGTGTGTGTGTGTGTGTGTGTGTGTGTGTGAGTGTGAGTACCCAGTTAAAGACTGGATTGCGTATAAATTTATTGGTATGTTGGTTAAAGTGAGGAGAAGATTGGAGGTGGAACAGTGGTTGGGAATTGAAAGTGAGAAGTTCGTTTTGTGTTGTAAATTGAAGTGGTAGTGGCTATAATTGTCAAAAAAAATAATATGCAATGCTTCACTTTTTCCTATAGATGTCCCCACTCCCCCTACTTTGGGCTCAAGTGGCTGAGTCCAATGTGAAGTGCAATGGGATGATTGGAGTAGTAGATTCCTAGTAGTGTTGCTTTATGTCTCTGGTAATGACAAGATTTGTATTGTACTTTGTGGTAAGCCATGTTGGTGGGTCTGTGAGTTATGTGTGTCATGTTACCTTGGCTATCGCCTAGCTTGGGGGTGGACTATAAACAGTCCTATGGATGGGAGGAGAGCTCCCATTGGTCATGGAGAAACTTGTGTGAATTTTGGATGCAGAGTTGCTGAGAAAGAGACATAGGCATGCAGGGGCTGTCCAATTCCTGTGGTTGCCATTTTTTTGGTTAGCAAAGATGAACCTATCTGAAACACAGAATGTACATGAGCTATAGAAAGTATGTGAGCTTGAAATATATAAAGACTGTCATTATCTTTAAATAGATATTCTTTGCGGTTAAAAATTTAGCATCATACAACATTATTGTGTATAAAAAAAAATTAACATTCTCTAGTAATGCTATGAAATGAGGAAATTTCGAGTCCTCTTGCAATATTCAAGAGCATGTGTAATATGTATGTATAAAAAAAATAACTCATAGCAGAATAGTAGTTATTTCCACTAGTTAATACCTTCTGAAAATTTCCAAAAAAACACTCTTTGTTTCCTTTCCATCCTGCTTTATTAGAAGGAAGATTAGCCTACAAGATACATTGAAACCCCTCCAAAAATAAATAAATAAATAAATAAAGTGATGAACACATACACCCAAATAGCTATCATGAAATCTGTAGCACTTTGTGTAGACTTATAAATGATATGATTGCAATGAATAGACAAAATAGAATTTATTATTATTATTATAGAGAAGAGAAATGGTGAGCTACAACCTATGAAGTATGGTCTTCATTAGGACTCATAGAGCATGATCAACGGATGAAGATTCCAGCCAAAATCCTGACAGAGAAAAAAATATTTAACTTCCAATCACCACAACATTTATCTCCCAACACAGGGGTGGAAGCCTTGCATTGACTTGTTGAGTGTTGAGGAAGTCAGCCAAACTTCATTTGCCTCCTTCTGTGTCCATGCCCCTCAATAACATGTAGGAAAACACAAAAAAGAGGAATTATGCCCAACTAAAATGCACTTAGGGTTCGAGTGGATTGGAAATTTTAGGGTTGCTTGGCATCAACGACTGTTGTCCATCTACGAAAATGCAATAAGTCTAAATGAATCTTCACCGTCCCTTTTAGTCGCCTCTTCCTCGACTATTTCACCCTCTAAATTTTCCCCTGGTTTTGTTATTTCTCAGCGTTGACAAAGATATTTACTTCTTTTGTTTCTTATTGAGGCTTCAATTAAATTTTGTTTCTTGGGCAAAAGGTTTTTTTTTAGTTAGTTTGTTATCCTTGGAGTAAATGAAAAGAAAAATTGTAACTTTTAGTAATATTCGTCACTTCAATTACTAATATTATCAATTATTTTATTTATTTATTTATTTGAAGTGAGAATTAGAGTGATTTGTCAAGATCATATTTTAAACATTTTAATATAGAAAGAAAAAAAAAATATGGCAAGTTTTCATGATTTTAGAGTATATTTACTAAAATGAAAATAAAATTTAAAAAAAAACTACTACAAGTTCCAGCATGTTTATTAAAATGAAAATTGTGGCCAATGAACACATCTAGATTTAAAATTATTTAAAAAAAATAAAATTCAATCAAAGTTAGTTGAGTATTTCTAGAAATAGCACAAAAAGGCAAATCAAATAAAAGACAAATAAAATAAAATAAAGTGCGAGGAATAATAAATTGAATGAAGTGACGTCTAAATTAAAATAGAAAAAGCTTTTCATAATTTTTTTAATTTTATTGAAAATCCAATAACAAATCCAAATAAAGAAATTTCTTTTGTAAGTATCATCCAAATTAAAATAGAAAAAGCTCCTTTCATATTTTGAATTAAGAAGTCTTAAAAAACATGTGTTCTTTATTTTTGCTGAAAATCTAGTATAATTATTATCTTTCAAATTTAAAAATAATTCAATTTACTTCTT
This sequence comes from Sequoia sempervirens, assembly GCA_007258455.2. NCBI lineage: Eukaryota > Viridiplantae > Streptophyta > Pinopsida > Cupressales > Cupressaceae > Sequoia > Sequoia sempervirens. Next base: position 4,389 of record VDFB02381849.1, on the reverse strand, counting down.
TAAGAAATACTATATCTACATAAGCATAACTAAATATTTATACCTTTTAAGTCTAATTTCTCTTGATATAATATAATCCTCCTTTTAGAAGTGTTTATACTTATATATGGATAAATTGATTTATATCTTAAAGATTAATTTAATAAAATAAAATTCTCATTATTTACATATAAATGTAACTAATCAAATAGATAATAGTAAATATATATATATATATATATATATATATATATATATATATATATATATATATACATGAATACAAGATTCATGGTTGCATTAGTGAAGTTAAATGTGAACGATGTTATAGAAGTAATAAAAGTTTGACAAGCAACAACAAGTAGACAATTGGGAGTGTTTGCATATGTAATTGTATGTCAATGTAACACCATTAAAAATAATATGAATAAATGACATTAGGATTGTCCATAATAAATATAAAGCAATAACATCATTATTATTTCCTCAAAAAAGGAGAGAGATGTAGAAGACAATTAAATATTGACTGTAATATTATTGTTCAAATTTATGTGTTAATAGTATATATCCTAAGTTTGAATTAAATAATTAAGTATTGGAAGAGTCAACAAGAGTAAATCATTAACACAAGTCTTGATCTAAATTATTGTGTCTTAGAAAAAAAAATTGGGCATGACATATAGGGTATCAGAGTGTTAGGTTAGCAAATAGTGGGATCTTTGTGATAACTTGGAGCAAACAAAAAATTAAAAAAAAAAGAGAAGAGAAAACTAATTTAAAAGCTTGGCATGTATAGGATATCTCATTGACCAAGGAGGGGAGCTCATAGACGCAGGATACCGTTAGAGTCACACCACTCAAAGGATGATCTTCGTGGAGAGCAACCAGATTTGGGGGCACAAATACTTTAGACACTACAAAATTTGATCGAGGTTATTGAGCAGAGGCTACCGACAACCAACATACCACACAGAGAGTAGTCATAGGTTGAGCCTTGACACATAGAGGAGCCTGAGGGCGAGGGACACAATGCAAGATCGCGAGAGCACAACAAAAGTCCCCCTCATCATCGAGAGGCGCAAGCAAGAGGATCAAAGGAGGATTCAGTGCACATTCCCTTACCGCTAGAAGCGTTGAGAACTCTACAGAGTATAGGAGACCAACTTTATGATTTGCTTTGTCTCAAGCTACCAAACTTCACAGGATCCACCAGTGGGGTGGAAGTCGAGTCATGGTTACTTAGCCTTGACAGATACTTCAGGTTGCAACCGTATGGGAGCAACCTTAAGTCCAGGGTGGCTATCCATTTATTGAGACAAACCGCTTCCACTTGGTGGCGCCAAGAGGAGCGGAAACACCACCTGACCATGGACACGATTACTTGGGACAACTTCTTGGAGCATTTTAGAGCACGCTATATATCAAAGTACTTCTATCAGAGGCGTATTGATGAGTTCCACAACCTGCAACAAAGGGGTCTCACAATGGCATAGTATGAGAGTCGGTTCCTTGAGCTTTTGCAGTATGTAGACTATATCCAGGACAAGAAGTTGCTCGTCAATCAGTTCATTAGGGGATTGAAGCCCAACATATCAAGACCTGTACAGATGGCTGACCCCACAGACCTTAGGGTCGCCATGAAGAAGGCATTAATAGTAGAGGAGGTGCATAGTAGGGCACAGGAGCCTCATGAGCGGTTTTGAAACCGCAACTAGGTTTAGTAGGAGCACAACTCTCGTAGACCACCCCTTCTAGCAAAGGGGGAATTTAGACCTACATTTGAGGCTCCCAGGTCACAACAGTCACAACATCAGTCACAAAGAGCTAGACTACAATAGGATGTGTAGGGTGGATTTGCCAGAACATGGCCTACACAAAGCCCACGTAGAGACCAGAGGCCCCAAGGGCAACAAGAAGTTCCTCCTCGATCCCAATAGTCGTTCAGAGGGGGGCATAGCAGTTTTGGGAGGTATGGATCCTCTTAGTTTTTCAAGCCCCAGTCAACACTGGGGCAATCAAGAGGACCATGTTATGTTTGTGGAGGAGTGGGTCACATAGCCAAAGAGTTCCCATAGGGTTTCACAACAAGAGGACCCCATCCTGTAGCCTTAGAGCTGACAGTTGGAGATGTGGGAAAATCCCATAGGATTTTTGTAGTGGTCAAGAACCGCCAGGTTGAGCATCAGGTCACCATTATCGAAGCAATAGGTATGATTGACGGTGTAGCGGTTAGTGTACTATTTGATTTAGGAGCATTTGATTCTTTTATTTCCCCAATTCTAGTGGATCATTGCAAGCTAGTGGTAGTTAGGCAAGATGATAGGTGGGAGGTGGAGTTGGCTTTAGGGGCCAAGGTGCTCGTTGATTCGGTAGTTCATGATTATCAGATGGTTATCAGGGATGTTACCACCATAATGGATCTACGAGTCACTCCTTTGGGATCCTATGATATAGTGTTGGGTATGGATTGGCTTGGTGCACATCAGGCCAAGATTGATTGTCACCGCAAGACAATTGAGTATACAGACGATCAGGGTATATTAGTATCATTTTCAGGAATTCTTAGACCCATTTCACTTTACATGATATCTGCTATGCAGCTAAGGCAGTGCTTGAGGAGAGGCTACTAGATGTTTGTCATCACCATTAGTGATAGATCTGAGGGATCAATAGAGGTGTTGTTAGAAGATCATCCTATTCTTAGGAAGTTTGCAGATGTGTTTCCTTCAGAGTTACTAGGGATGCCTCCCCACAGAGAGGTGGATTTCCACATAGATTTAGTTTTAGGAGGTTAGCCAGTATCAAGGGCACCATATAGGATGACCACATAGGAGCTCAATGAGCTCAAGATTTAGTTAGAGGAGCTTTTAGAGAAGGGGCACATATGACCTAGCATCTCACCTTGGGGTGCACCTATCATTTTCGTTAAAAAGAAGGATGGGTTCCTACACCTTTGCATTGATTACAAACAGTTGAATAAATTGACAATTAAGAACTGCTACCTATTGCCCAAGATTGATGACTTGTTTGATCAGATGAGGGGAGCCAAGATGTTCTCCAAGATTGACCTAAAATTTGGATACTGTCAGTTGAGGATTGTGGAGGCAGACATCCACAAGGCAACATTTAGGACTTGTTATGGACATTATGAGTTTACAGTGGTGTTGTTTGGTTTGATGAATGCCCTTGTAGTGTTCATGATTTTGATGAATGGGGTATTTCACACCTTCTTGGATAGATTCGTGTTGATATTTCTGGATGACATTCTGATTTACTCACGGTCAGTAAAGGGGCATGAGGAGCATCTGAGGCAAGTTTTGCGGTGTTTGAGACAACATCAACTTTATGCCAATCTGGCTAAGTGCTCATTCTTTTAGACAAAGGTTCAGTATTTGGGACACATCATTTCAAGCGATGGTATCTTAGTAGATCCATCAAAGATTTGTGCCATTATGGACTGGCCAACACCCACTAGTGTTACAAAGGTCAAGATTTTTATGGGTTTAGCAGGATACTACTGACATTTTGTAGAGGGTTTCTCTAGGATAGCACACCCCATTACTTCCCTACAACGAAAAGGGAAGAGGTTTGAGTGGAAAGAGCAGTGTGAGAGGGCCTTTCAGACCCTCAAGGAGCGTCTCACAAATTCTTCTATTCTAGTAGTACCTAATCCAGCTTTAGATTCTGTGGTGTGCACAAATGCATCATTGGATGGTATTGGAGTAGTACTCATGCAGGACAGGTGAGTGTTCACATATGAGTCGCAAAAACTTAAGACTCATGAGTTGAATTACCCCACACATGATTTAGAGCTTGCGGCAGTAGTACATGCACTCACAAGATGGAGACACTTTCTCCTTGGCCACCATTTTGAGCTTCATTCTAACCATAGCAATTTACAGTACATCCTCACGCAGCTGAACTTGAATGCTCAACAAAGACAATAGACGAGTTCTTGTGTGAGTATGAATTTGATGTATATTACATCAAAGGGAAAGAGAATGTTGTGGCAGATGCCTTGAGTAGACGGCGACATGAGATGATGGTTATGATATAGAGTACAGACTTGAGCACTCGCATTTTGCAACTTTTTTCGATGGGCGATTGGTACTGTGAGATTCAAAGGGATTTTCAGTTACAGCAGACCCCTAAGGGCAAGTATTCAGGTTACACAGTGGATGGGTGATCCCATAAAACTAGTTTACAATTTCTGAGAGATTTTCATTTTTGCTGAAATCACATATTTTTACAAAATATAATGATTTAAGCCTTAAAAAATTCCATTTAAATCATTCCAATTTAAGAGGGTTTGATCAAACTACCTTAGATCAAACCCCCTTGGATAGAACCCCGCTAGTTTTAAACCATACCTATAACGAAGTCTCCTTTACACCTATCAAAATGTTGATT